>CABFWO010005499.1:30640-46955 GCA_902155825.1 Timema genevievae | reverse complement strand
CCCAATTCCTAATCCATTAGAGTAATTAGTACTTAAGCGTATAACCCGAACGGGTAGTAAGACGCGGTGCTAAATATTATTAAAATTAGATTTTCTCATTATTTCTTCCATATTATACACTAAACTCCTAGTTAATTTTAAAATAAAATATACACAATTATTGTTTTAAGCCCAAATGAATAATCATGTTTAAATAATTTAACATAAACACACTATTATAATAAACACAGGGCTCTCTTGATCACAGCACACAATATTGGTGTTTCTCTCCCCATTGCAAACATGGGACTGACACGATACACAAGGAAGCAACATTAGCTTACAGGTTCAGACGTGCACATTCATGAAAAATGTAACTGGTCTAAAAGACATGTCTTTCTTGGAAAAAAACCCAACACAATTCAACTTGTTTGAACAAGAAAGATAATGAAGCTGTTTAAAGAACTTAAACATATTTTTAAACTCACTTTTTTTTTATAAGTTTGCAAATTAAATATTTTCAATATATCGTCATGATCCCATCAAGATCCCAAGTTGAAATTTGGTATGCATACTTGTAAGATAAGAGTTATAAAGTGTGATTTTTTTCAAGATTTTAAAACATGTTTTGAGAAATTAAAAATCAAAATTTTGAGTTGATGACCTTGAACTTTTAAAATGCCCTAATGTGAGCATGTAATATATAATTTTAAAGCCCAATAAAAACCCTATAAAATGTTTTTTATTTCATTTCTCTATCATATTTCTAGCTGAAGAAATTAAATAAAACATGATGGACGGTGAAGCCTAAAATGCCTCGTTTTTGAAATTTTGAAAATTTGTAACTCAAAAACTAAATAAGAGAGAATTATGAAATTTTGTATTTTTAACTATCTTTGTAGAAATAACAATCGTGCCAAATTTTATAAAAATTTAAAGAGTGCCGGTTTTTTCAATGGATCACTTAACATGGAATGGCCCTCCTTTAAAATATATTTTTCACATTATTTAGTAGGGGTGTGTGAAGCTTCAAAAAATTCGAAGTCGAAGCAAATCTTGGTGTATTTCGTATTCGATTCAAACCCATGTTTGGCTTTGGCAGCTCTTCGAAGCTTCATCTGTTATTCAAAGTCTAGTAATTATATCATACTTATATCTTAAACCAAATAAAAATGAACTGAAATTACCTCAATAAATAAAATATATTTTTATTGTTTTGAGTTTTAAAACAAGCTTAATTTTCTTGGTGGAACTTGGAAAATTTCTTAACACTTTAAATTTCAAGACAGCCATAAACATTAAACCTTTAACCACCCTTATCACAAACATTGATTGGTACCAACTGAAGATGAATTTATTCCTCTTGAAAATGTAGATTAAAAGCTTTTTTTATTTTCAGTATGTTTGATTAAACTTTTGAAGTATTTCTTGAATATTGAAAAAAATTAATATTTTAAAATTCACAAATGCAACCACTTCACTTGTTTACTACATGTATCATTATATGTTCAATTCAAATTCCTGTTAATGTGTAGGCTAGCGGCAGACTTGAGCGATAGTTGAGCGCATGTGTGAGGAACATAACATTCCTAAATTATTATTTATTTAAAGTGCACAAATAGTGAGTACTTATAAATGAAAATTGCCATTAATTTAGATTAAATCTTAGATATTTTACTAAAAATAAAATTAAATAAAATCTACAAAAAATTGCTTATTTTATACAGACTATTTAAGAATTAATTTATGAGTAAAATTACGATCATCAAAGTCATATTATTTTTTAGAGATTGTCTATAGGCGCCTTCAAAATCAGAAGCGTATTTTTTTAGTAATTCATATGGCAAGATTTAAATGGATCTATAAAATCAAATTTTCCTTTTTGATATTTGTAAAACAGAAAAACTAAAATTTTGTAACACTTAACTTCTCAAACCTCACACCCGACGAATCAACTTACTCATATTTTTCTATAATGTTGTTCTTGAACATCAATTAACTTTTGTGTTTTGTTAATTTGTATCTTGTGTGAAATATTAGTAAAACACCATGCATGGAAAATCCAATTATTAAAGTAAATGCATGCTTTTTTTCTTTCTTTCTTTCTATTCAGGCTGAACACACAAAGTGTATATAACATTTATATGTTGGCAATAAGCTACAAATAGTAGTGTTAAGAAAAAATAAATGTAATATTTAGTTTGATGCTAGATAAATATACTCAAGATCAACATATGTTTACTCAAAATTAATTAGAAAAATATTTGAACTTAGATTCGACTATAAGAATATTTCCCATATTCGACTCGACTTCGCTTCGAACCAAAAAGTGGATTTCGCACACCCCTATTACAAATTAATATTAATATTGAAAAAATCTAAAGTAATTGAATTGCATGCTGGGATTATAACTTGTTTGCTGAGAGTAACACGAAATACTACAAAAACCTGTGCAATAAAACCTTTTACAAGTAATTTTAGTACATAAGGTAATACAAATAACCACAATATAATATTTTTTCAAGCATAAAACCACTAGAATAAAATATTCAAACTTCGATTTGGCCTCGAGAATATTTCATATATTTGATTCGAGTTTGCTTCGATTTGAAAAAGTTTGACTTCGCACACCCCCGTTATCTCCTCCTTTTGGACAAACAATCCCTTCCTGGCAATCCTTTCCCTGTCTTTAGCTAAAAAAAAAGGCTTAGTCTTCACTACCTGACTTTTTGCTTAACACTGTTCAAAAGATCATTATATATAATCAGCTTGCAAATATCACTTCACCAATTAACTTGAGCCAATCTTAAAAGCTACCATAGTAGCTCAAGAGCTTCTTTGGTGCTGACTGACAGCTATGAAAAATTACCAGACCAAATTATATATCTTCACGCTGAACCATATGATCTGTAAAACATGTGTTTAGCAGCTGTCACTTTTCACAGTCAAAATCTAGGTATGTGCAAGAAACATATGAATTTTTTTTATTAATTGTTGACCTTGATATGTTGATGATAGGTATGGTATTACTTATTAATTTTTTTCTACAATATTAAACATTCAAAAAACATTGCATTTAATCCCATTTTAGTTATTATTATTATTATTATTATTATTATTATTATTTTATTATTATTATTATTATTATTATTAATTATTATTAAGTAATTTTTACTAACACTTTTTTTTTAATTTATAAATAATTATTTGTTAATAGCATTATTAATAACACTATAAATGGGGAAAATCTGAACGTGTAATATTACACAGAGAAAAAAAACAGTCATAAACCTTTTTTAACACTATTACAACAAATAAGTCATTCGCTATGAACTGGCTTGTACCTTTTAAGTGTTTTCCAACGGGGTCGCAAGAACTTCTTCTACATCATCATATTCGTAGGCCTATTTATGATGACTTTGAATAATTCAACAAACAAAAATCATTATCCTAGAAAATATGTTTAGGCCTATAAAATAAAAAATACACTAGGGCCTAGTGACAAATCAAAAGCTATCCTAATTTAAAAAAATCTATTTTAGATTCACTACTCTTAAAGTTATTACTAAGTATCTAATAAAACTACAATACTTATAAGTTGAAGTTTTAGCCTGGTAATTATTTAATCAACACTGGAGAAAGACTTGCTAGTATTTTTTTATTACACTTCACAGATTTTTTTGGTATACTATAAAAATCCTAAAACTTGAGGTTTAGCCTAGAGGGCAACACAACACAGTCTTGGGGTTGAAAGATATATTTTATAGTCTTGATACACAGACTTGAAATTTCAAATAATGTATATTGCTCACTGAGAAACACTCGCTGTTATAACACACTTCAATGTTATATTGGATAAATAACTATTCAAAGATCACTAAAAAAAACTTATTTTCCAAGGATAACACGCTCACACACCGATTTAATGTTCACAAAAGAACACACGGATTACTAAGTAGCCGAATTAATATTCATAAAAGACATTGTATTATTAAAATTTGTATTAAAATTATTAACAATAGCAGAGAAACACCTAAATACTCAACTATAAAATATTTTGTTCGCTTCAACTTGTGAACATACTGTTTTTTTTACGATAATTCACTGTTATAATGCCTATTTAAAACTGTTAGATTTTGTTTATGAGAATAACCATTTGGTTGTTTTGTATAATTTTGAAGTTTACGTTTGCTGTTTAATTCAAATTTATTATTAAAAGCAAGAACTTGTTAAAAATTGGCCTTGGATGCAAAAAACAAATATGGCCACTGAATAGAAGCTATGCTGCCAGTTGGTGATATAGGCACCCTTGTTGCCGGTTGGACGGCGAACTGTATTAATACACGTGCTTACAAAATTTAAACTTTATATTATTTCATAAACATTTTGTATGTTTTTTTCTCTATATTATCATAAACCATTTATTTATGTTAAAGATATGCGAGGCCAGTTATAAAAATATAAATAACTGAATATAATACCATTAAATGTAAAATTTCACAATCTCTTTAACCTGTAATTGCCACAAGAGTTAAAAGAAAAATGAGAATGAATTTTGTAGACTTTTTTTTTATTAAATTTGATTATTGAAAATACAATTTTACTGTAATCCTCAGGGAAGTATTGTTAAAAATGATTGATAATATTTTTTAGTGATAATAATAGTAATACTTAGCAAATAATAATTATTTCCAAATATGTTGACAAAAGTTACTTTGTCAATGTTGGCATTACTGATAGCTTATGCTAGCTGTCATGTAAAACTAAAGAAGTCATTCTACTCTAGTAATAGTTACCAGACCAAATTATGTATCCCTAAGCCAAACCATATGATCTGCAAAAAACATATCTTTAGCATCTGTCACTTTTGAAAGTCAAAACTTAGGTCTATACAAGAAACATATATTACAGTTTTATTTAATTTTTAGTTTTTATTTATTGTTGACCTTGATATGTTGATGTTAGGCCTAGTATTGATATTATTTTTTCCTACAATATTTGAAATTTTAGAATTTAATCCCATATTAGTTTTTATTGTTGTTAAATTATTTTTACTAATAATTTTTTTTTAATTCTTTAATAATCATTTGTATTATATTTGGAAGGACTACCTAAAAGAGGAAACAAAAAAGACACAAAAGAGAGAAAAAATAAACTTGTAGAGTTTAAAGAACGATAGGAACATGTAAAAGGCACAACTAACATAATGAACAAACAAAGGTAATGGACATTGGATGCAAATATATAATATATATCATTAAGGAAAACTTATTTTCGTTTCTTTTTTACTGATTTCTTTTCCTCCATTACCGTATTTACCCGAATCCAAGACGACCACGAATCTAAGACAACCCCCAGTTTTTCAGTGGTTCTGGATTGATTTTTTAAAAGGGGTATTTATTTTATCATGAATGAAGATAATAATAATTATGGTGGACTTAATTTGTAATGCAAACAAATAGTTTTTTAGTTTTAAAACAAAACACCTATCTGAGTTAAAATCTAATTAGGGTTGCAGAATTAAGGGCTGCAGAGTTGCTAAGGAACTTATTTCTTAGTTGCAAATATTGCTTTCGCATTAGAAGGTTAACTTTGAAAGAGATCATAAAAAAAATGATAAACTAATTTTTACTATGACAAATGATAATTGTTGTTGAAAATTCGAGTTTCATACATACCCTACTCCCCCTAAATACGAACATTGGACTCGACCATTTACACACTAGGTTCTAAAATGTGACACTTTCACATTGATATATGAAAAATAAAATAATATAAAGTAAAGAGATATAGAAAGAAATCAAAGGATAAATATACAAAAAAAACTGTTGCTTTTATAAGGAAAAGATAAACACATTTCACATGTTACAAAAAATCTAACCAATAAACACGTCTGCTGTGAATTACCGTAAAAGTCAGCCGCCATGACAGCCAAGCGTAAAAAATTAGTGATAATCAAACAAGCATCTATATTCTTATTTTGAAATGATGATCTAGGAACATCTAATCATAAATAATAATTTACTTGATATTATTCAAAAGGTAGATATTTTGTGGAGTTTCTCGAATTAAAACTAAAGTTTGGCATCGCTAAAATTGTCTAGTAAACTTAACAATATATCATTTGTTTGTTTATAATCAATTCGAGTTTTCTCCTCACGTCTTACTTGACAAGCGCTAGCTATGTAGGCAAAGTATTAAGAATTAAATATGTTACAATTTGATCATGCATTATTTGTTTTTAAATCTATTTTGATTATTATTAATGGCTGAATTTTTAATATTGTAGTGGAGTAATTGGAAAATCAATCAAAAACAGCACAACGAAATAAAATTCACTTTGATTATGCCTATAACTATTCCCAACCCATTTGTGAAGTTAACTGTGTTGGGTACTAAAGAGTGGTATCGAGATCTTTAGCGCACAGAATCGATTATTGCGATACCCGTCGATTCTACGGATATCGAGTATCGTATCAGGCCACAACTAGGTAGTTATTTTTAACGATGACCTTAAAAATGTGTGAAAATAACCAAATATCCTGTGATTTGTTACCCCTCCAAAATGCGCTAAAATGGATAAAATCTGTAAAGAAAAGGTAGCCCTGCACTATTGTATTGATATTAAATAAAGATGTAAAATGTCACCTTTTGATGTAGGTCTTAACCCATTTCTTAGTCTGCAATTTTAAGATTACTCCTGGATTTTGAAGCAATAAATTTGGGAAAAAACCTTGTCTTAAGATTCAGATAAATACGACATGTGTATTTGGTGTCCACTTTTAGGAAGTTGTGTTGCGCGTTTCACACTCACCCGGATTTGTTCTGATAGAATGAAAATTGAAACTTAGATCAAAGGATTGGGCGGTAGCGATCCATTTTCTTCAAAAGGCAGCCATTACTTCTTTGTCCAGTGGCAACAATGTAAAGTGTGAACTGTGTTCTTCTTTTCATTGTAAAAGCCATATTGTGTTTGTTCCTTCTATAGGTTTATATTCACCTTTCCCGTACCTTCTTCCAAATATAATACATTTACCTAATAAAGCTAAAGAGGTTTCCCTTATAGAGATACAATTTTGTTGTTGTTTGCTAATGCTTTGGATCTTGGATTTCTTCCATTCTCCATCTAGCATCCTAATAGTATTTTGTTAGCTGGGTTGGTATAACTCCTTGTATTTTGGTTATTGCTCAACACTGAAGCAAGTTATCTCCATTCATGATAGTATCTGGTTGTTTGCACAGGATGCAATGGGGTGGTGTATAGGTGTTAAGCTTATGAAGATGTGCGGTTAAACAATTATATTCAATGGTTAGTCAAAATAGAGTTACAGAGAGCAAGGGATAGATTACATTAAGTATAGTATAATATTTAATATATTATTAATAAAATTATAGAAAAATAAAGCACAAATTAAATTAAAAACACTGAACAATCTGGTAGTCAGCATAATCGAGAAGTGGACTGTATAGAAATTAGAACAAAGAAAGACTCCCCTAAAGAATCATCAAAATCATGCTAAGTTTCCTGCTACCGGCAGGGTCTGTCTCGAACATAAATCTCGCCATCTACTTCCGTCCTCTCACCACCTTTCTTCCTCCACATCAGCCTAATCCACTCTCCACACTCCCTTTATCCACCTGTCCCTGGATTTTCCTCTTGGCCTCTTGTTGCTTTCTCCATTTCAAGCATCCTCCTTGGAATCCTCTCTTCTTCTAACCTCCACACATGTCTATACCACCTCAATCTCACTTTTTCTAGCTTCTATCTCTCTATCACTCTTTCTCTCTCTCACACACTCTTTCTCTCTCACTCTCTCTCTCACACTTTCTCTCTCTCTCACTTTCTCTCTCTCTCACTTTCTCTCTCTTTCTCTCTCTCTTTCTCTCTCTCTTTCTCTCTCTCTTTCTCTCTCTTTCTCTCTCTTTCTCTCTCTCTCTCTTTTTTGTGAACCTTGAAAAGTTACGGCTGGGGGAAGTTTAGCTAGCCAGGAGTGAATATTAAAAATTCTTTCAACAGAAGATTAAACCTTGGAAAGGTTAGAACCTGAAGAATATAGCTTTTAAATCAGAAGTTAGGTCCTTGTAAGCCAGCTTTCTTGAGGCTCTATTTTCCCCATGATTGATATTTACCACCTAACTCAACTTTCCACACTACTTAACAATTTCCAATACAGCATCCAAACTAAAATGAGCACTTAACATGCTAAACATCTTACTTCTTGGCGAGTCATAGGCCAACATTCAGTTGTGGCAACAGGAGAGAGGAAGGTCTCTCATTGGAAAAGTAATAAAAAAAGTGGAAATTCAAAGTTCAAGATAACACAGTAAACAACACAAACTAATTATCTTTGGACTCTAATAAAACAAACAACTGAAAACAAAAAATAATAAATTTACAGCCAAGACTGAAATACATGATTATTTACACATATAGTACATTCATGACCCTAGTTTACTTGGATGATAGTTCACAAAGTTACTAGAAATAGTCCCTAATACATCCCTACGCCAACAGCTGACATCCGTCACTTTGGATAAATGTAATGAAAACATATGGTGATATATGAATGTGATAGTTAACCAAAGTAATTTAGGCCAGTATTATTTATATTTATTTGATATCAGGCACAAAGCTTATTTATCGTTTTATTCCACTTAAAAAAAAATTAATATTCACAGCATTTTCATAAAAGGTCTAACGAACATAGCTTCAAATTGGCGACCAACAAATTTAAACCATGTTATTGAACATGACGGAAATAAGTTCTTTACAATGATGCATCCACGCATTGGATACAAATATTTTATTCAGTTAAAATTTTGAAATATAAAATGATCATTAAAAAATCTATTATCTATTAAAGAAACTGACTAGTGTTTTCTCTTTTCCAAGTAAATACGATATCTGTATTAAAGAGTATTAATGTATTCACTATATCACGCATTATAGAGAACATTCCAAAGCAAAGAATAAGTACTTTTAATTATGTTTAAACTATTGTTTCGGATTGGATAAAAATATATTATTAAGTAGTAAAATGCTGTGAGAAAACTTAAGTTTAGGGTATTTTAAATGTAAAATAAAAGATGTAATTAAAAAACTTAACATTTATAATCAAGGGTGGGCCAAGGCCCAGGGCGCCAAAGTTCTTAAGAAATTAACGAATTTAAACATTATTCTAATATAATATATTAACAAAGTTGTTTGTCACAGTGTACACGCCAAATACATTGGCTCATTACAGGTAATATAATTTTAAAAGGGGCACAGAAGGTGCATGATTGAGAACGCTATAGGGTTATATCTAGAATATAGATATAAAAGTACATGTGTGCATTCGAATTTTGCGGCTCTTGTTACTTCTTTGGTTCACAAAAAGCTCATAGAAGTCACCTCTAAACAGAGGTGTACATAAAGTGCAAGTTTGATCATGTGCATTACGCACTTTTTGCACATCAGCCCAACCAACATTCTCTGCCATGTGTGCTCATGTCGATGTTTATTCCTTTGTGCTTGTTGTTGTCGATTTCCTTTTTCTTTGAATAAACTCTGTTTTAATTTGAATTTTTACCAACGTGGTCACTTGTTTATGTAAATATATTACGTTGAAGTCAAGAGGTGTCATGTAATCTATTAGTTTTTAATTTTAAGCAGACTCGTTTTTAGTATATTTAAAAGCTGAACATAAATTGAAAAACTATGGTTTAAATAGATCTTGCGCAAGTACTCGCCTGCTTGTACTTGGTGTGATCATACGTTTTCCCTCATTAATCTTGGATTTTGAGCTGAAATTTTAACGTTTTCGCCTGTTTGAATATATTTCTTTAAAGTAATGTGTGATATGTTAGTTTCATACTAATTACTTTTTTGTGAGGTGAAAAAATATACTATTTAATAAGCCATATTTGTTAAAATGTCTAATAATTTAAGGGGCTTAAGGTTAGGTTTTCAAACGAAAAATTTCAAATTATTTAATTTACATTCAAATATGATATTCTTTTAAAATTAAAAAAAATATATTTAAATTTGCCGCAACGATACTAACTTTATTTTTGGCATATAATTAGATAATTATAAGTTCTAGGTGAAAATGGAGCGATTTCTCTTTGGGTGAAAAAAAAATTGCCTAATAGTTAAGCAAATAGCTATCAGTGTATAAAATAAGGTAATAGTCGAGTTTAAGCAATTTTAATGAAACTTCCATACATTCAGAAGGTATATAGTCTACACTTGATGCTTTCACTTAACTCCTATCAAAACTTTACTGTATACACTGATAGGAACATACTAAATCTGCACAAGGCCATATATATTTAATCAGATATTAGAAAAATTTTGCACTTTTTTTTTTATTATTATAAAAATTTGCTTTGTAACGTTTGTGAACTATTAAACTTTGTTTTGTATAAACAAATAGAATTTCTAGATCTCCCAAATTTAATTCAAACTTTTGCTGAAAGCAAAGCAAGACTTGATAAATTTAAGGTAAGCTAAAGTACTAAGAAATGTAAAAAAAATATTGTATTAAGTAAAATTAATTATTGGTATAAGTTGTTAATATTTTTTTTAACCCAAATAAAAAGATATAAGAAATAAAAGATCTTTTTATTTCTTAAGATTTTTTTTTTTCAAAGCTTAATCAACAAACCATATTTTATTTGAGGAGGGGGAAAGGGGGCAGATTTTTTGGCATTGCCCGTGTTGCATGGACGGCTTGCGCCAGCCCTGTTTATAACAAAACAGTGATCTTTTACAAGTGTGGGCAGAACAAAACCTAAATATATGCTATTTGAATTATCATCCAGATAAAAACCTTTCATTAACCGACTTTACTCCAATATTACAATGCTTATTCATACTACTTCCTGAAGAAGATGCAAAAGTGTTTTTACTTTTATTTCTGCTTTATTTTTTTACAATTCTATCATTTTTTTATTACATATTATATTGTAGTTAAGTTTTAGTAGGACTGCTTTATTAAATTCAAATTTTTTTTCAAAGCTTTCAAAGTTTTCTAATCAGTGCACATGAGGTGAATTCAAAAGGAAAAACCCTTGAGCTCACATAACTCTACTTTATTCATCCATTTTTATGTGTAAGTCTTCTCATTATGAACGAAGCTTTTTTATCCGATATCCCATAGTGGATTATTATTATTATTTACCATTAGTTTTCAGTAAATATATATTGCAAAACAACACAAAGATTATTTTATGCTGTTTTGTGATATTTGGTATTAAAATGGATTGTTAAAGTTTGGTTACGGGCATCACGTTAGATATGTATGTATAAGGCTTTATTTGTTTGATAATTTAAGATACACACATAGATGAGAATCACGTCTAGCACTGTATAATATTTCAAGGTTAAGAATCATATAAATGCAGCCAGAGATGGTTTTGGATCAGACAACGACACAAGACTTATGTATACCCACTCTCAAACCGAAACAACAGCTAAACAGAACACATACATAAAAAGAACAATGATTTGGTGCCAATACACAAAACAATATATATGGTTCAAAATACACAAGCCCCAAACACAATGCATAAAATATTTCCCACACTGAATAGAAGTTTGAATATATTTGCTCTTGTTCAGTTGTAAGATAAAATACTCAATTTTTATGTCCAGGCAATTAATCTTTAAGCCATTAACTTATTATTACATTGTGTAATACAATAGCCAAAAATGCTGTACATTTGAATAATAATAATAATAATAATAATAATAATTCAACGGATGATAATAATTGAAAATAAACATTTGTTGGATGTTAATTTAGTTTTTAGTTGAAGCTTTGAACTAATTAATACCAAAATGTCTTCTCAAATTTAAGTCATAGGTGATAAATAATATTTGATTTCACATTGAATATTGATTTAAATAGAGTTGAGTCGAATCCACTATTTTACTAATCCTAATCACGAATTTGAATCTCCAATTTCCTATTGAATCAAAATTTAATCTGGTAAAAAATTACAAATGAAGGAATATAAATATAATAGAATGATATAAAATCAAATGTTAACATTCTTTCTAATATTATATTAATTATAACATTCATACATTCAGATAAGTGTTAAATTACTGGTCAGGGCCCTGATTAAGTTCATTCTATAATTATAGTTGGTTCTGAATCACCAATAATCAGTATTAGAGCTTTAAAACAAATTTCATTTGAAAAATTGAAAAATAAATTTCTTTTTTAGGGATTTTTATATATGAAAAAAGTGCATTGAGCAAAAACATTTAGTGATAAATAAAATGATAGAATATTAGGAAAATGGTAGAGCACAAATAAAAGTAAAAGTAACAACACTGACACATATTTACACACACTTCAATATTTCGATGCTATTGTAGCATCTTCCTCAGGAAGTAGTAATTAGACTGGACAGGATTTGAGGGTCCAATCCCTACTTTTAAGCTTTACACACCTCTAGAAATAAACAAAATTAATATTATTGTTTTAGTGGTCTTTATAATTAAATAACCCAAAGCATCTCAACTGTAATAAGTGTGATCTATTTGTCAGCAGGCGGGCTATTATGACATGGGTTTCCAAGCACCTACAAGTCTGGCAACTGGCAGGGAAGGATTGGCTAGTGTAGCATATTCTATGTCGGACGGGAGGTTTACTCGAGCGGACAACAATGCTTCTCCAGTTCCTTCTACAATCCCACAACAGGTTTGATATTTGTTGTTTACATGTGTGCAAGATTCACTTTTATTATCAAGAAAAATAATTTGGGTCTAATCTAGGGGTTTGCGAGTTCAAGTTTTTTAGTTCGAGTCGAACTTGAGCAAACGTTTCATAAAGCTTCTAAGTATTGAGTCGATCTCGAGCTTGGGTTGAATAAATATAAAATTTAAAACCCAATTAGGTTTTAAAATAAAACAGATATGCTTTAAACTTGTTTTTAAATACCGTATTGGCCCGAAAATAAGTTTCAATTTTGCACTCTTAGATAATACACATTCAATTTTGTACCTATAGGATACACATCTTGTTAAATCGATATACATCGAAGTTGATAGCCACCACTTTTTAAAAATAGATGAACCTTGATAGTTGGCAAAATTATTTAGAAATGGATGAAGAATAACTATCTTATTTGTGTGTACAATATTTGAGCCATAATGGCTGAAGAATAAAATTACTCTCTTTAGTGCATTCTATCGGCAATATATCCTTTTGGTAAAGGGAACTTAAATATTTCGAGTTAGATTTTGTTTCATTATGTTGGTCAACATTTATTATATTGTGAGAATAATAATTTAGTATGTGTGATAAATATTTTTTTGTTCCTCTCAAATTATCTCATTGTTAGCCTATTTTTTTCACTGATCACATTTTAAGTGTGTCGTTATTTTTTAGTTTCCAGGTGATCTCATTTTTAGTTTGAATAATTTATCTTTTTTCCCAAGCGATTTAATATTTTTTTTATGAATAACTTACTTTTTTATTTCCAAGTGACATCATTTTAAGTGTAAATGGTGTGGGGTTTTTTTCTCTGAAAGTGATTTTATATATTTAAGTAACCTAATTTTAAGTGTAGGCACCTACTGATAAATAATTTTTCTTTTCAAATTATTTAATACGCACTGATAATATTTAAGTGGGAATATTGTTTTTTCTCTGAAAGTGGTTGAAAATTTAGGGGGCAGCCTATTTTCGGGCCAACACTGTAGTTAAAAACCAAGACATAGTAAATTATAGAATTAACTTTCAAATATACTGTAACAGTAACAAAAACATTAATTTTGATACAATTCAACATCAATTATAGCAGGATTTCTCAAACTCTTAGGTGTGAGTGTGTTCAAGGTGAGGCACCGCATCGTTAAACTGTTTGTTCACTGATGAATTTTCAATTAAGATTAAAAGTTTGCACACTATATTTTTACATTTCAATGGCTTTTTAGCAGTAACTTCCAAGTGAGAGGGCTGAAGATTAAAACAAAAGACAGCTGACATGTTCCGCTCTCTCCCCTTCCTTCTTGCTCTACCAATTCGAATTTTCTCTGTGGTGGGTAGATAAAAGGGTTTTGTCAAGAGCTTATTTAGAAAAATAGATTATAAGTAGCTTTTTGTAACCTGGCAACACTTTGTCTTGCAACATTCCATTATCATAATACTGGAGGAAATTTGTTTCTATTAAGTATTTCTTACTTATAAGTACAAAATAATTATTATTTTTAGCTGTGTTTTGTTAGTTGTACATAATAAATAGTAATTTTGCCGTTTCCAGCTAATCAAAATGGATAGTTTTTTAAAAAGGGTTTTCTCAATTTAAACGGAACTTGTGCAAAATTCAAAGAAGAAAAAGAAGCTTGCTAATAGACATTATGATTGTTATATTAATTTGGGTTTCACTTGCTTGAACAAAGAGTGACAATCCATACCCTCAGTGTGTAATGTGTTGTCAAACTCTTTCAAATTGTAGTATGCGGCCATGTAAATTAAAAAAGACATTCACATTCTAAACATCCAGATTGTGTTAACAACTCAAGTGATTTTTTCTTCGCTAATTAAGTGAACTTCAACAACAAAAGGGAACAATTTCCAAACAAACTAATGTGTCAACAAAAGCATTAATGGCATCATACACAGTCATGCTACCTACATTTTGCTAAATCAAAAAAGGAACATACAATTGCAGAGAATGTTATATTACCATGTGTGGTTGATATGTGTTATGTAATGTTAGGCGAAAGTGCGAGTAAGGAAATAAAAGATATTCTGCTGTCAAATGACACAATTCGTCACAGTATCAATGACATGGAAGAAAATATAAAGGAAGAATTAACTTTCCAAGTAAGAGAAAGCTTGTTTTTCTCAATCCATTTGGATGAATCGACAGCTATATCTAATTCAGCGCAGCTTTTATGTTATATAAGATTTATAAGTGAAAGAGATATATTTGAGGAATTACTATTTTGTAAGGAAGTCGTTTCTAGAACTATTTAAAGCAGTAGATGAGTTTATTAATAAAGAAAGTTTAGAATGAAGTAAATGTGTAGGATGTGTACAGATGATGCTGCTGCAATGACCGGGAAAAATACATATTTTGTAAAATGAATTTCAAAATGTAGTCCATAATGCAAAATGGGTTCATTACTTCACTCACCGAGACACTCTTGCAGCAAAATTTTATGCAGTCAAAGGTTCATGATGTGCTTTTCTTGGCTCTGAAAATGGTGAATGTAATCAAAACAAGTCCAGTGAATACAAGATGTTTTGCATTAATATGTGATGAACTGGGCAGCTCCCACGTTCACTTGCTGTTCCATACTGAGATAAGATGGCTGTCACGCGTTAGAGTGCTTCGACGGCTGTTCGAACTGCATGATGAGGCGAGAACCTTTATGCCAGGCAAGTCTGTATTGTCAACGCATCACCAGAACAAAGACTTTTTGGTGAAAAAACATATTTATGTTATTTTTTGACAAGTTGAACTTATTGAATATGTCTCTGGAGGGATATAATACAAATGTATTAGAGTTAAATGAGATGAATTGTTTCATGAAAAAGTTGTGTAAAAGTAGAGTTAAGAATAGAAATGTGGAAATGTTTACATTTTTGGATGGATTTCTAGAAGAAATTAAACTAAATGTCAATAAATCAACTGTTCAGCAAGCTATTGTCAACCATTTGTCAGCTTTATTCAAAAGATTTCGATATTATTTTAAATAAATTAGTGTTGACAACTGTTTATGGTTTCGTAATGATTAAAATCAAATTCTAAAAGTGTTATCTCTTCCATTGAAAGCACAAGAAAACTTTGCAGATGTGACTTGTGACATATCTTTGAAGTGATTATATAGCTCCTCCGAATTGGTGAAGTTTTAGTTAACTGTACAAAATTAATATCCTGCTTAGGCAAATTAGGCTATAAAAACGATTATTCCATTTGCATCATCCTATCTATGTGAAGATGGTTTCTCAGAAATTATGCCAATAAAAACTAAATACATAAATCGACTGACAGTGGAAAACAACCTTCGTCTGACTCTCACAAAAATATCACCAGACCTGAACTACATCTGTACAGGTACAGGAAAGGTGGATGAAAACTTATAAAAGGGGACGAACACAATATGGCTTGTGCAATGAAAAGAAGAACACAGTTCACATTTTACATTGCTGCCAATGGACAAAAGGGTAATGGTTGCCTCCTAAAGAAAATCAATCATCACCTCCCATTCCCCTGACCTAGGTTTCATGTCCTTTATGTTTTACCTATATTTTACCTTTTACATGTTCCTATCTATGTGTCCTCTCATTCTTTACAATTTTCCATTTTCTCCCTTTTGTGTTTGCCCCCC
>CABFWO010005499.1:0-23414 GCA_902155825.1 Timema genevievae | reverse complement strand
ATGTAATATGTCTCAGTTAAGAAGATGGGAACTGGCACATCAATGGATCACAAAATCTAGAAAACCACCTAACCTAAATATTCGCTAATCTCAACCCAGAAACTACACCAGCACCACCTACCATCCATAGAGCAATAGAGAATCATTCAGGGAATTTCAACTCCACCAGAGAAGTTTTCATCCTCACCAATCAAGTTGGCATCACTGAAGACAACATCCTGTCCAGTCTAATTACTACTTCCTGAGGAAGATGCTACAATAGCATCGAAATATTGAAGTGTGTGTAAATATGTGTCAGTGTTGTTACTTTTATTTGTGCTCTACCATTTTCCTAATATTCTATCATTTTATTTATCACTAAATATGTGTTAAGTGTTTTGTTTTTTACTTTGATTTGTGTCCATTTTCTACAATAATTCGATCATGGTTATTTAGTTGATAGTAAGTCATTGTGGCTTATATTTATGTGTTAACTAACCGGGGTAGAAAAAAGTAAAGATCAGATCTGGAATAAAAATTGTGTGGCCACCATATTAATTTTATTTTTTATTTTTTAGAGAGAATCTTGGCAGTACTAGACCTTAATGAAGAAATATTATTTACTTTCTTTAGTCGTATTAGTATAATTGTTGAGGTTGGTTTTTTAAATTCCCCAGATGCCTCCAGCAACAAATACACATGGCAGCACGACCAGTACGCAGTACCCCAAGCCTGGAAGTTACGGATCTGGTTACAGTACGGGCTATGAGGGCCTCTCTCAGAATCAAGACTATGGCAAGACGAGCTATGTATCTGGCAATCAGACACAAAACAAGACTGGTGTGGGTGCTAATGCTGGAACCACCGGGTCTTCAGCAACAGATCTGACTGGCTCCATGTACGGAAAGTCTCACGTTGCTCTAGGGAAAGTCAATGTGAGTGGTAAACCCTTAGTGATTATCATAACCTAATTTATCGAGGATTTTGAAACTTTTAACTAATTATGTCTATACTCTCATTTATTCTTGCCAAACAACATTTAAATTCTCTCTGTGAATAATAAAGTTTTTAGATTTTAATCTGTGTGTTTTTGTATCTGATTCAGTCGTATGAAAAGCAGGCGTTCCACTCGGGCACCCCTCCACCGTTCAACATGGCAGGCAGTCAGAGCACACCAATGGCACCTAGTGGTGCATATGCTCAGCATATGTTCATCCCTGTACCAGCTCACCAGCAACACCATTCGACGCCACTTATGCACCAGCCATTGCATCAGGTGCGTGTCACTATTATCTTTTAGATCCATTACTGTTTCCAGCCTGTGGCCTGGGTCAGTTTTTTTATTCAAGTGATATATTTTCCACTACCGGCTTGCTAGGCCTGTCGTAGCTTCATATTCCTTATAATCTATCTTAACACTAGGACTGGGACAACCTCCAGTTCCCGACCGTGTTTATCTATGTGAGAGGGTTAACCTATATTTTCATCAATGATACATTTTCGGCCATGCCAGGAATCGAGCCTGGGATACTTAGCACAGTAGGCTGACATGCTACCGACTGAGCTAAGGTGTCAGACTGTCACCATTATCTACTTTGATCTATTTTATATAATAAATATAATGACTGGGAAATAAATATTTCTCTTATCGTAATAGTATAATTAGTAATAACACTTGGAAAAAATACTAATTTGAATTTCACGCAAATTAATAAATATAAATTCATATTGAATGAAATTGGGTAGGTATCAAGTTTGAGCTCTCTATGTGATATTGGTTACTACTGTATCTTAAGGTGTGTTAAGTGATTAAAAAACACTTTAAATACTGTATTGGGCCGAGTATATGATGGCCTCAAATACAAGATGACCCCTCCCCCCCCCTTTTTTTTCCTTGGCTGAATAAAAAATATGGCCTTAAATGTAAGACAACCCTTACCCTATTTTCTCCATGGCTCAATAAGAATAAAAGAAAAATGGTGTTTAATACAAGGTTGTTCTTCTACCTCATGTTGAAGCTTAAATTTTTCCATTTACTGCGTAAGCCTATTAAAGTTGTAATAATTTATAGTAGTTGAATGTTTTAATTTACAAATAATAGGTATAACTTATTAGTTATTACACATTAATTGTCAAGTACACTTGGGTCATAATTATTATGAATATTAATACATAGGGTAGATGTTTTGCAGCACACATTAAAAATGATGTAATTGTTAGGTCTCATCTAATCACTCTTGTCAATTGAATCATCATTATCACTAGTGGTGGAGCTTTCACTTTCTTGTTCCTACTCAGAATCCTCCTTGGGCACATCTCTGCCTGGGGCTTCCCAAAGCAGATCATCCTCTGACCCATCCAGTGCATTTGAAATGCAGCATTTCTTGAATCTTGTTATAATGGAATCTTGTGAGATCCGTTGCCATGATACGAGGATCCACGGATTGCAGGCTTGGGGACACTCGCTTTATCTTGACTGTAGGAGTGAGCATATGATTTCCTTCCAGCAGCCAATCATTGTATTTCTTCTTCAGGTAGTCTTTAATTGGCTTACTAACCACTACATCCAGTACTTGAAGCTGCCTTGTCATTTCTCCTGGTATCTCAACTAAGTCACTTTTCATCCTCGCTGTAGTTTTCACAGTGTCAGTAAGATGACCCCGAAAAGCATCTAGTACAAGCATGTTTCTCCTACAAAGTGCAGCTCCAGGGCTCCTATTCCATACTACATTAATCCAATCTTCTATTAAATCTTCAGTCATCCACCCATTCTCTTGGACTCTTGCGTGAATTCTTATAGGCATTATTTCTGGTGATATGTTCTTCCTATTTAGAATTACGTAGGGTGGGAATTTGGAACCATCAGCAAGACAAGCAAGTATTACGGTTATCCTTAATTTTTCATTGCCTATGGTATGGATTATTACGGTCTTATCCCTTTTCGGGTGCACATTAATGTTAGATTGCAGGTCAAAAAACACTGGTGTTTGGTCACAATTTCCAATCTGACTCATGAGGTAATTATTTGCCTGTTTGAGCCTGATAATGTATCTCTGAAAAGCTAAAAGCTTATCTTCATATTCAGCAGGCCATCTTTGGGCTATTGTTGTCCGGCGTCTGAGAGATAATCCATTTCTCTTCATCCTTCTTTTAACCCAACCAATACTGGCTCTAAAAGTCTGCCGCGAAACATTCATTTCCCGAGCCACTTGAAAGACTTTCAAACGAATGATTTCTCTTGTTATGGACACACCTTCATTTTGTTTCTCCCTTACAAAACGGGTAACTTTTACTTCCAATTCATCGTGGCGTCCTTTTGTGGGGCCACAAAATGCTTGACGTATTGAATTGCAATTCTGCAGCTTGGGAAAATCTTTCTTCCAGCAACGCACATTAACTTCAGTCACACAGTAATGTCGTGCCGCCGCCAAGTTGTTAGTTTGCTTAGTGTATCTTGCAACGATGTGGCTTGTTTTTCTACAATATCAGCTTTAGTTAGAAATATTCAATACAAACGGCTTTACACAAAAATTAAGTTGAAATAATAACATAAGATGCAAGGCTGCAAATATAAGACGACCCCCTATTTTTTACTTCCGATTTTTAATAAAAACTCTCGTCTTATATTCGGGCCAAAACGGCACTAATAGTAGACTAACACATATATCTGACACCTTGGCTCAGTCGTTAGCATGTTGTCTACTAATCTAAGGTTCCCGGTTTCGATTTCTTGTGTGACCGAAAAATCTATCATTGGTGAAATGTGGGTTCACCCTTTCCCATTGATAAATTAAAAGCTGGGGACTGGATGTTGTGCCTGTCCTAGTATGAAGTAATATTATAAGTTAAAAGAAGCCTAGCAAGCCGGTAGTGGAAAATATATGGCTTGAATATAAAACTGACACAGGCCATATGCTGGAAACAGTAATGGATGTAAAGTGAAGTAGAATATCTAGTTTAGTATCGCCATTGTTTTTGGCAGCACAGTTTTACTTTCCTCCTACAGAAATTCCCAATTTATACAATCGATGAGGAGATGGCTTGTAGTACTGGTGTCCTGCCACAACACTGAACTCTAATTTGTTTTCTAGGTTTGACATTTCAAGCTTGTTATGAAAGACTAGTTGTGTGTGTACGTGTTTCTGGTGAGGATGCCTCTGTTTACGCTTCTCTCTACTTGTCTGGCTGTTAAAAGTGCTCAGTGGGGATAATGAGGGGTAGGCCATAAAAACAGAATGTTGTCAAGATCAGCAACTTAGAAAATTGGTTTTTAAATAAGGAAAAAAAGGGGATAAAAAGTGGAACTGTTATCACAAGATATTAAGGTTGCATTTGAAAGGAAATCTCCATCCACTAGCCAATATATTTTGTTCTGTTTGACCTCTTCAAGAGGTAGTGTGAAATATAAAATGACTTCCTAAAAGAGGAGAGGGTGATAAAATAAACTGGTAAAGGTAAACAAAATCAGGAAATATAATTTTAAAGGAAAATAAATATAATATATATATGTGATGAAGATCTTTGTTAATTTGTTCATAAACATCTAATGTGAAAAGAAGTGTTCCTTTAACAGCTCTTGAATAAGTGAAAGCTAAAAAATTAATCCTTGACTTTCCATTCAATTTTACTTCTCACAAGAAAATGTGACCTTTGAATCCCTCTACTCATTTGCATATATAGTGATTTGAGTTGTTTTTTTTTAGTTTGAGTAGTCTACAGCAGCATTTCTCAACCTTTTTCCAACGTTGGCCTCCTTCTGAAATTATTTTCTTCGTGTAGGCCCCCTGTCCTGCAGGGAGAAAGGTAGCTAAGAGTTCTTTTTTAATAGAACGTTTCATTCATAATTTATACAAAAACAATTGCATAAAAATTTATTCTTCAAGTATTTATCGATAAATGTGACCCTTGTGCTTAGTGAGCAGAAGATTTTTTATATCCACTTATATTGCTGTGAGGGATAACCATAGTTCAGCCCTGTTATGTTAAGGCAATTCCGCATTTTGCTGAGTAAATAAGCCACATGACTGAAACCTGATTCTCCCAAGTGAGAAGTAGAAAATGCCATGAAAAACAATTTTTCTTTATCCCAAAGCTGTGGAAACTTTTTAGATATTGTACTCTTTAACCAAAAATTGTGTTTTTCTTGACTGAAAATTAATTTGGCTGCTATGTCGCTCTGCAGCTTATGAGCGCTTCTTGCAAAGAATTATCGTCAGTAGCATTCACAGAAAATGGATCAACTACTCAAGCCAGAAGATCCAAATCCAGCAAATCATGGAAACGAACTTCCATATCGTTATAAAGCTGCTTCAAATGATCCACATACACAATTATTTCATCATCTTTCAATTCATATTTAACTGTTGCCAAAAGGAAAACGGGACAAATTCTCACCATCCAAGATTGGTGGCATACAGCTTGGCTTTTCCAAGAAACCCTGTAATAATCTCCTTACTTGAAAAAAAGTCACAATTCCTGCCCTCTAGTATTTTTCAACAAATTGAGCTTTTCAAAGACATCACACAAGTAAAAGATATCACATTTAGCGGAGGTAATCTTTTCTTCCATTTCCTTGCCTCTGAAAAATATCACAACTGAGTCCCACAAAGCAACACATTTATGAAAGACAAGCAACAAACTTCTGTATGCTCGTTGCGCGCAGCAGTGGAGTGCGGAAATGGGAGGGTGGCGAAGGACAGGGAAGCTACATTGCCACCCATTGCGCATGGTGGTCCATCCACTGAGAAGCACGGTCACTTCTCTGTTTTCTGTTTAGTTTTCACTTCTCTATTTTCTTAACTTCTCACTTCCCTCTGTGGACCCCTATTCCAGTGCCATGGCCCCACTTTTAGGTGATTTTCACCTGTGACCCTTTAGAATATCCTAGGGCCCCCGGCTGTGAACAGCTGGTATAGTGCAATAGTTTGTTAAAGAAATATATATAGTTGAATTTCTGTTATAGATCCATGTATGAATTGTAAATAAGAGTTAAAACACATTTTTTTATATATAATTTTTTTAATTAACTTATAATCATAAAAATTTGCATATTTAAATAAATTTAATATAACTACATTTTTTTAATGAGACGAAAGGAAATATTGATGGGCTCTATTTTCTATGAAATTACATCTTTAAATTGATATAAATTAATTAAACTAGAAATTTTCAATGAAAAAATTAAAAATTCCAATTTCTTAAATTTTTCAAGTTGTATAACAATATTTGGTTCTAGTTTGAGCGGCTACTAAAACTCGACTTGAACTTGAATTTTTGAGTACTTGCATGCCTCTACTAATTTTAAGTAGATTCTGTCACAAGTCTGAGCTAGATTGGGATGTTTATTTTAATTTGCATAACTTTGTTGAATCCGCATGACAGAAATAACTGGCCAAGAAAACTTGTTGTAATGAATTAATAAACATTAACCCATGAGGTGTCAGATATTTAGTGAATTTAGTGTTTATTATGTTTTTTAAGAATTTAGGGATTAAAAAAATCTATTTTTTATATATATATGAGAAGCTCAATTAAAAAGATATACTCAACATAATTTTAATTTTGTATTTCTCCAAAAAAAATTTGAGAAATATGTACACACATTAATCTTAAATTTAGTTTTAAGTTTTATATTTAAAAATAAATTTTTATGACTTATTGATAATTTAAAAATATTTTATTTTAAAATATAAATATTTCTCAAGAAATTTCCAAGTGGTGTGGGGGGGGGGGNGGGGGGGGGGTGTCCAAAAACTCATGGAGATGAAGCTTCTTGAAACTGAAATCTAGGCGGACACGCATTAAGCTGCACGGCTGTGTTTACTTTACACCACTGTCAGGCTATAGACAAGTCATTAGACCCATTTTCTGAAATACTGGGCACCTCTGATATATTTGAATCACTACCCAATACATCAACATTGATTTCATTCAAGTCGCTAAACTCTTTATCACTTTTTTTTATCATTTTAAACTACTTAAAATAAATTTCATAATAGCAGCCAAAACATTACGAGGAACACAAGCAAAGTTAGATTGTCAGTTATAAGCTATAATTAGTAGAGAAATCTGCTGCTAGAGTACAACGTAAACAACTATTTTGCTATCTAGCGGCCTTTTCATGTACTTTTTGTAAATGAAATATATCAAGCTAATATATTCTTACAGTGCAAGATTCATCATGCCTGTAATAACTCAGGCAAATAATTTCCGGTACAAACAAGCTGCCCATAATAACACGGGTAAATCACGGAAGGTGATAAGAAAGAATGCTGACTACTCACAACAGTCATGTTCCAGTTGTGCAGTAACTAGGCTGGATTGGGCTATAAGAACTTCCGTTTTATGGCCATTGAGCTGACACTATAATATCTTTTTCAAATCAGTCCCCGATGTCGGCACATATGGATTAGAACATTGGATCATTAGTGATGCTTGTACTAAAGGGCAGGGGTGCAGAATATGTCTCAACGCGTGAACGAGGTTCGGAGGAAATTAAAGCAGTCCTGGGGAAATTTGGGGCAGGGAAAAGTCCAACAATTTTGTTGACTTTTTAGTAAATTCTGGTTCTGATTTGGTAGTTTCATTTGTATGAAAAACTAAGGCCGATGACACCCAACACCAACACTTAGTATGTGCCATAGTGAGGCAGTGTTGGTGTAAGCACAAAGAGTTGTGTTGTCTAGGGGCTAAGATAATGTGCCAGAGTTCTAGATAAGAAGTCGTAGGTTGAGACAAGGGGCAAAGGAAAAAATCTAACAATTCACCCTGGCTAATGGCATGATGAGTGATGAGTCATAAGTCAGCTAACCTACCACGGGTGTTTGGTAGCTATGGCGGGCAGGCGGTGGAGGGTAGGGAAGGGTGAGCTATGTTTTATTTTAGTTTGAATTCAGTCACCCGTTATATCGCGGCCTAATTGCACGGCAATATGTGCGCAGTTTATTTTAACTCGTGACATGCTTGTAATAATTGTGTAGCCATGGAATTGTTGTTTTTAGTGGATCTATTAAGGTTTGTACATTGTACAATAGATAAATGTTTATAAAAAAATTAGATGGTTTAGTGAAACAAATGTTTACAATGTCGACTTTTAAAAGCAAACAAGCCGGCAACTGTGCTTATTGTGAATGGTGTGGCAGACATGATAAACTCTTGGACATCCTCAAGAAAAACCTAGAAGTAAGGATTAAAGGAGTATTGCAAGTTTTGTAAAATGTAAATTATGTGATCAGGAAAAACTCATAATCGTAAATAGTGATAGTATTTCCCCTAGTGTGGTTGATAGTGAGATACCTTGCAGTATTGGCGAGTCTACGAAAAAACTAAACGTTTATGAATATCAACAATTAAACCAAGGCCTCCCGGAATTACACTCTATTGCCTCTTACTCTCAAGATGTAAAATTAATGTTAGTACCGGTAAGCCTACTGGTATCAATGAACGATTAATAACAATATGTAATGCACACAAGGAAATGGGAAGGTTGCCATTTCTGGGAGACAACTAAATTTTTTATAATGTAGGTACTATAAAAATAACTACGATTAAAAATATATTTAAATTTGAATTTTCCAAACTATGTAGTAAGTAATAATCCTTATTACCTTCAACCCCTATAAAATATTCAATGTTTTATTTTGAGTGCTATGGTTTTCGGGAAAATTTTTTAGAAAATGTTATGTTCTGGGGAAATATTGGATCTCTGAACATAGTCTGCACCCCTGCTAGAGGGTAGACGCTATGCCCAGGGTATCGGGTTCGAGTCTGTAGGGGGTCGCGAGAGGTGTTAGTTAAGCTAACAGGGACTAAACCAGTTCTCTCAAGAGCGCTAACCTCCTTTATAACAACTTATAACATATTTGGTATTCATTCTTACTGATACTAATAAACCCATAAAACGGAACTTCTAGTATCATTTCAAACCCAACCATCTACCTTACTACCGACCCTACCCTTCCCCAAAAGCTTTCTTGACAGATCCGGCCCACGAAAGGGGGGTAGCCGACAATTCAATTATAAAAGGATGTTAGTTTTTATTGGATAATTGGGTTCATGCTTTCCCTCCTCTTTCATATTAGAAATTAATAATAATATATTTTATCTCTTTCCTTGTTTTCAAATTCATTCAACTAATTGGCATATTTACTATTTGGTGATAATGATGACTTTGATATTTGCTAACAAATTATTATCTTTGACCATTTTTCAGTAAGATTTTTTGTTTACAGATGGAAATAAGGAACCCTGGAAGACGCTCGGTGAGTAATTTGTCCAGTAAACTGTGTTATTGAAAGTCTCTTTTAATTGTTTCGCGTTCAACTAAGTTTCATCACTAATATATATACATTATTTTTATTTGGTAGGACTCGTGAATTTCTAGTTATGCTCAGTCAAATTATTTTTAAAAATCTAGCAAATATTTAATCTAGAACTTAAGCAAAGTAAAGCAAAAATTAGTATTGTCAATTTCTAAACTGAGAGTTGCAAAAGGTTTTTATTTTTATTTTTTTCCAAGCTTGAAACTATTCTCACAATCAAGACAAGAATTAAAATAAAATCTGCAATTTGATCAAAGAATGTATTTTATTTATTAAATGATAGGCTATAAAGATAAATTAACCTGCACAAAAATTACAATATACAAATATTAGGTCATATTACCTCCTCCTCCCACCTCCCTATCACCCACCCCCTCTAATATTTTGAGTACCTGTTTAAAAACATTTTCAGATAAACAAAAAGTATTTTAAATTTTACGATACGATACAAAATGAACAAACACTGTTACTTTCACAATTTAATTAAAGGAACACGTTTTCAACATATTATATTGCTGTCAATGGACTGGCATTTTCTTAAAGAAAATTGGTTAGTACCACCCTATCTTTCAACCTAGTTTTTTATTTTTTGAAACTCTTTAAAAGGGAGTTTGAATTTTATCTCAAACTTTCCAAGAGAGTAAACCATATACTAAAAGGTAGAGAAAGAAATCATAAAGGAGATGTAAATTACAATTTGAGTACTCAATAGTCCACTAGCTATGGTTATTTTTTCAGTTTATTCCCATCATTGTCTGTTTCTTTTTTTAATATACAGGGTTGCCACGCACCTATAAAACCGGGAAAACACAGGGAATTTCACAAAAAAGCTAGAATTTACTGGAATTTGTTAGTGAATTTGGGCAATACAGTGCTTGCAAGCTTAAAATAGTAGGAACAATATAGACTAAAATTTGTAACTGGAGAACTGAACAGTCTGATTGGAACACGTCTCATTTATGATGATTATGCTTACCAGCACCTCATCAGCTTGAGACAAGTCCTGAGTGCAACCGAGACGACTCGTTCGGAAAATGTCGTGCCTTTTCGGCTTCCTCCAATCACCCCCACCAATACCACAAACGTCTTGTTTCCTCCACCCCCATCCCCAACTTCATCAAGCCCATGCTGCTGCCAGTTGAATGAATTCATTTTTTGGATTTTGGTTTGCTATTTGTCTCTTGTTTAAAAAAAGATTACTCTTGTTGAAAGATATTGTTTTTGTAGTGTGATGTTTTAAGACTTTACCGTACCTATCTTGCCATTTTGGCTATTTTTAATTTTTAGAAACCGGCAAGGTATTAATATTGTCTGTTTAAATCTCTATGGGTTTTAACATTTACCAAAGGGGGATTTACCTGGTTGCTGCTGCAGCCAGGATAAAAAAAATTGAGTATACTGGAAAGTGAAAAGTTTATGAAATTATTGCCTCCAGCATGCCAGTCTGTCGTAAAATTAGAGTGGTTGTAAAAATGACCTACTGGGCTTGTGTCTGTGCATAGCTACTTTACCTCTTCCACCCCCTCTGAAATGGACTAGCCCACTTCTACCACCCTTCTCTCCAAGGTCACAGCTCTTTTTCCTCTGTTAGGGATATGTGATATTGGTAAAATATCCCTATTTGAGTATGAAAATAAATGAACGAGAAGTATATCAATATTTCCCAATATCGATACTTTTATTTAGCAATAGAAAAATAAAGGCAATAATAAGAAAAGATGAATAAATTGAATAAATCATCGGAAAAATAAAGGAAGTAAAAGGAGAAAAGTAGGTAAATTAAAATCTTTCGATACCGGGTAAAAAGTATCAATATTAGTAAAATATCTAAAGGCTGGTATCGAAAGAAAAGTATTGATACTGGTATCGTATCATTCCTAGTGCTAGCTTAGCGTCTCGTAAAAGTGTAAGATATTAAAATCATTTCAAACTCAAAACTTTATATCTAGATATGACCATACTCCAGGACATTTTTATTTTGACCCTAACCCTCAAATGAGAGTGATTTTTTTTTAATTCCATATTTTTTGAAAATGGCTCAAACGTTTTTGATTAAAATAAATATATATGGACTAATTGACCTCCCAAATAACACCGTATAGCTGTTTTTTCGATGATAAAATCGTTGAGGGTTAGTTTACTGATGAGTGATTTTTTTTCAAACACTTGAAATATTTTAAAACTAGCTTTAACGATTTGGTTCGAAATTGGTATCTTTGGCCTTAAGCCTAATAATTGTGTTTGTGGTCAAAAGTTGTTTAAGGGTATTTTACTGATGATGGATTTTTCAATAATAGTTATTATGATAAATTTATTATGTATGATTGTGTTCGTATCGTTTATTAATCAAGTACTTACTGTATTTGGTAGTTTTCGATGGGTTTGCAGATTTACCGTGGAAATTGATATAACGGGGTTTAGTAGCCCTCCGTTACCCCGCTAATTTGAGAGTTGACTACTTTTTTTATATATATTACAATATGGTAGGGATGACAGTTTATTAGAGGAAATGCACTTGAATGCGCGAGGTAAAATCACATGTTAATTTCATTATTGTAAATTATTATTCACGATTTGTGTGGGCTACTTAGTCTATACAGTACATATACAATAATTAAGATTGGTTAAAATGTTTTTAAATCAAGTAATACATTCTTCTCAAATAAAATGGATACCACATTTAAACTCAAAACTGTATTTTTGGTATTTCCACTTTTTTTTCTTGTCATTCCATTTAGGGCCTACAGCAAATATAACCAATTTTTCCTTCTAGAAAATGTGTCATTCATTTCTCATCACTTTTCCAATTAATTCTTAAACATGTGTTTACTTTACACAATAAAACATGCCTCCATTGACAAATTAACACTTTATTACTAAAATTGTCTCTAAAACAAAATTTAATGCCTCTATAATTATATTTATAATAACTATTAGGTGCCTGGGAAAATGAAAATTTCCTCTGGAAAATCTGAAAAACACAGGGAATTTTTTAATAAGAAAATAGTGGCAGCCCTGATATAGTAAAAAAGCTAGTTTTCATTAAAGTATTTATTGAAAAATGGCATTTAGACACTGGAACCAAACTCAAGGACTTTGGCTTTGCAGGCAAGCACCACCAAGCTATCCAGGGTCTTCTCTTGCGCAGTTTTTACTAGCCTTTTTTCATGGCGTAGTTAGCTAATGTGCTAGTTTTGTGTTGAGCTAGACTGCCGAGGATGAATAGATCGAGGTTTGAATCTCGCTCGAGTTTCCTAAATGGTTTTCCACTCCCCCTCCACACAAATGTGGCTTCACTTCCTCACCTTCCCAATTCCTAACCTATTAGTGTAATTAGTACTTGAGCGTATAGCCTGAACGGGTAGTGAGACGCCGTGCTAAGTATTATTAGTATTACTACTGTTTTTTTGCAGCAATCTTCAGAATGCCTTGTGATTATTTATTAATCTTTTGAGATGACTCAAAAGTGAAATCGATGTGGCAGGCTCTCTGATGTTTAGTATATCGACAGTGTCATCCATTATTTTCTTAGCGAGTAACTAAAGCATTGTAAATGGAAGTAGTTGGGTCGAATCCACAAATTTACAAATTCAAATCTTGAACCCAAATCTTCAATTTTTCTTTGAACCTCGAATCTGAATTTGAATCTTAGAAAATGTAATGAACAAAGAGGAAATATAAATATAATAGAATAATAGAAAATACAAATAGCAGACTAACTAAATGTTAACATGCTTTCTTCTAATCCAATAATTATAACATTCATACATTTAGTTAAGTGTTAAATGACTGGTCTGGGGCCTGGTTGTTAAGTTTATTCTGTAATTATAATTATTTCTGAAATCCTATTAAGCAGTATTAGACTTCTTAAACAAATTCCATATGGAAATTGAAGGTAAAAATATATTTTTAAGTATTTGAGTCTCGAATCTGAAATTTTCTTGAATATCCTTAAGGACTCTAGGGCCCATCCATACTACTTAAAAGAAACATAATATTCATTAGTTATTGGTCAATGATATAATTTTATTTCACTAGCCAAGTATATAAACACAATCTAACAAAATGTAAGTTTGCAAAGTGGCAGGTAAAATGGGAAAAGATTAACATACTCGACTCTTAATGAGGCCAGGCGAGTGAACTTGTTTTTTGGCCAAATGCTCTATGTTATAATGTTATACAATGTTAAGCTGCATGTTGCTCATCCTAAACTAATTTTGGCTTGCCGCTTACAGCTCATTAATATGCGTCCATTGTTTTTTCATTTAATATGTAGAATAAAGTTGAAATTTATCATTTATATTTTTGTAATTGAAAAGATGGTAATGAAAATATTTATTTAAGTTACTAATAAACTGCAACAAAAAGTCTCTTAGAACAATGTGTGAAAAGTAGCAGTGGCAGCTTTAGAATGTTTGACTATTTCATTTTGTTGACCATTTTGGCTTGAATTTACATTTTTATTATTAAAGTCCCTTCTATTTTTTTAAACTTTTTGAAGCATTACCAGTTGTGAAGATTATAAATATAAACTGTTTTTTATATGTAACATTAATTTGTTTGTTACATATTATCTAAGGGTTCAATTATAGGCCACACTACAGATGGAATTTAGTCTATGAAACTTCAATTTTATTTTATTTCATGAACTCATTGTGTAATAATGATTTCTTTTAGCTTGAAACACAAAAGTTTTGGCACATTTGAAATGGATTTTTCAAACTTCTTTTTAATGCCAGCAAAAAGTGGGTTTTCCTCATCATTGTCCTTTATGTTATTGCTTTTACATGCTTCTATCTAAGTGTCCTATCATTCTTTACCAATTTTCTTTCTCTCTCTCTTTTGTGTTATTTTGTTTCTTCTTTTCTTGCACGTTCCACACTCCCTCCTGATTAGTTCTGTTATAATGAAACCTAGGTAGGGGGATTAGGCGGTAACGACTGATTTTCTTCAAAAGTTGGCCATTACCTCTTTGTCCATTGGCAACAATGTAAAGTGTGAACTGTGTTCTTATTTTCATTGTAAAAGTCATATTGTGTTTGTTCCTTTTATATGTTTGTATCCACCTTTCCTATACCTTCTTACAAATATAACTTAAATCAACAAGTAACATAATTAATTTTGAATTGGTATTTTTTAAACATAAAATTAAGGAAAGTATAAACTAATGCATATTAACAATGAAAGAAGGCCCAGGAGGGAGAATATAAAATAGAATGCTTGAGAATCTAACCCATAATGATATAATCTGCTTCCTTTCTTTTATTTTTCATATCTAATATAGTTCTTGAGGTTAGAAATATTTATTAAATATAATATTTCAGCCATGAAATATAATCTCAGAAAATACTACCACATTATCTACCATCTCAAAATAGAGTAACTGCAACTAGGAATCGATTAGAAACAACATCAATATGGAATACATCATTTTTGCGGGTTTTATCCCGTTGTGTTTGGATTTGACATTTGAATTGCGGCACTTTAGCGCAAACTTGCCTTGTGTACAGCTCCCATCTGTTATACATTGTTTGTTTCTCTTGATAACTAACGAGTGTGTTGAATATTGTGTGTTTGGTGCAGGAATCTGGCAGCAGCACTAACCAGCGCTCACAGTCTTCCAGCCAACCCAACAAGTCTGGTGCTAAGCAGGGCTACAGCCCTTCCTACTGGACCCCCAACTGATGCTGCTGATTCTCCTTATCATTTCATCTTCACCATGCATTGTAAAAACTTCTGCAAAAGTAATGTTAAATTGTACCTGCAGGAGGAGGGGAAAACAAGTTCTGAATCCAAGCTCAGAATAAACGTAAACTGTTTCTTAATGGATTTTCTTTTTGTAGGTCACACTCTCCGTTTCTTACTAGCTGGTTATTATTATTTCATCGGTAAACTTTCAGCACATGTTTTTCTTTTTCTTTCCCGTGTTGTATTTTGTGTTAGCTTCGAGTAAAGTGTATAGGAAAGAAAATGCTATGCATTTTGTATATTAACGGAGTAGTAGTACGAATCACTTCCCTTGTATAGATTATTTTGATCATTGGTTAATTAAAAGAAATTTGAAAATTTTGTTTTTTATTCTTACTGTGTGGGTTATATCTCTTTCTCTCTCTCTCTAGTCAAGCCCACTGACACAAATAACAAGCTAAACAAAAAATGTTCCAATTTTTTTATGTTTAAAAGTAAAAGCTGTAATTGCCATGGTGGCTTTTTGCACTTGCTGTACTATGTCAAGAAAGAGTTTGATTGTAGTGTTAATTCTTAGTGTGCTATGAGAAATTATATCTCAATGTGTAATATATGTGTAGGCTAGTATTATTTTGTAAGTACGATCATCAGTGAAATAACTTCAATGAGACTAAGTATAATTGTATTATTTTCTTTCTGTATTTTCTATTGAATTTATAGTATACATCAATAATTTACTACTGCTAGATGAAAATAAAATATTACTATTACTTGGTGGTTCGGAAAGTGAGTGGTGTGTCCATTCCTATCCATACCTATGCTACTGATGGTCATCTTGTACATATGGAAACAGTTTACACATTTTGGAAGTTTGTTTTTGTTATAATACATAGTCTTTTCTTTGATAGGTTTTACTACTTTTTATATGTAAAAATAAAGTAAATTATCGGTGTTTTTCGAAACGTGCATTTTACAGGTTTGTACAGTGGCTTCGTTGTGTAAAGTTAACTGCCAATAATAAAAAAAGGCTGAAACGTAATTATTTTTGCGTATATTTAGTAAACACATTTTTAATACGGTCTCTTTTGAGTAGTTTTAAGAAACTGCATGAAAATAGGGGGCATTGGTAAAACTTTATTTTAAATATTTAACCTCTTAGACTATTGCAAGTGATGTTGAATGTGAAGTTTGAACTTATTTAAATCTGCTTGAATAGATACATTCTTTAAATTCATGGTAGTGTGACATCAATAATTAGGATGATGATAAAAGTAACAATGCTTGGCAAATATATGCAAATCGGTTATTTATCTACTATATTAGGAGGTTTTTAGGTGTTTAAAGTGACCACCAAAAATCTACACCTATAACAAGTTGGATCATGTCTTTCTACAGACAGCAATTCCTCATTTATATTAGAAAGCCAATAAACGTTCCAACTTTTTCTGTTATTTTGACTACTTAGTTACATTCCACGATTAGCAGGCTAACATTTACTGTTAATGTGAGTTATCTACTGAATAATAATTTTTTTGACCAAACAAATGGTTTAAACCATTTTTAGAGGAAAAACCTAACCTAAAATATACATTTTTAAATAAATGAATGGATAATGACAGAAAAATATATAAAAAGGTTGTAAAAACCTTAACTAGTCTAATGAAAGTGATATAAAGGAACTTTTTGACTAATAAAAGTTAATAATTTTCATATATTTATATGCACAATATGATCTGAAACTCACTTTTTTAAAGACAGAATCAAAACTTTGTTTTGAAATTATATCCCTAATTAAGTTAGTTGAATGCAACAAATAACATAAATCCTCATTTTTTCACAATTCATGCCTACACACATTAAAAATCATTTTTAATTTGACATTCACTTATCCTAAGAAGAAACACAGAATAATGGTTTTAGTGGACTTCCTGTGGGATTAATCGAAGAGGAACTATACTTTACACTTCTGCCACAAGACGAATCGGTAGGTGGTTTTATATGGAAGAAAATATTGTTTTAATACCTAATAACATGAACTAGGTTTCACTCTAAAAAAATTATTCAAGACCTAGACCCATAACCTTTGTAGTTCAACCCCAAATGACCACCCTTTCTGCATTATTCTAGTTCATCCTAAATTTCCTGATCCCAAGAGAATCGGAAAATAAAAACATTACCAAAGTACCATACCCCTGCGGTAAACCTCGTTGTAGCACATGAAAGATCTACCTACCAACCACATCCTTCAAGAAAGTTACTTAATTTAAATACATAATACCTAGTCATCAAAACTGCAAATCAAATAACTTTGTTCCAATGAATTTAATACAGAAGGAATAGAATGAGAACGTGAAAGAATGTGAAATGAAATTTATTATGGCGAAAAGTGAAATGAAGGTGACGACGAGGAATAGGATAGGGCCTAGTAAAGCTATAAGGTTGGATGAAGTGGAGCTGATAAAAAGTACAGAACGTAAAATATCTTGGAAGGGTGTTGAGGCAAAAGGTGGAAATAGAGAGGATCTAACAATAAGATGACAGCAGGGAGAGTTGTTCTAGTGGTGTGTTTAAAGAGACCTGCTATGGAGAAGAGTGCCTTTGAAGTGTAAGGCAGTGTTGTACAGGGCGTACTTTGTACCTATTGTCACATGAGCATTGAATGCAAGATAAATTAGGAAAGTGCCGGCCATGGTAAATTAAATTTGTGAGGAGCATTTTAGCTGTCACGAGGAGAAACAAGATTAGGAATGAAGTTATCCAGGAGAAAGAGTGTATGTACAGGGAGTACATGAGATAGTAGAGGAAGCAAGACTGAGATGGTATATATAGGCATGTAATGAGAATGGAAAAGGAGGATGCCAAAGAAAATGTTGGAAATGAATTATTTAGGAAAAGACCGAAAGAAAGATATGGTAAGAGCAGAACAGAAAGTGTGCAAATTAGAGGAGAAGAATGAACACACAGGAGAAAGAATAGAGGGAGATGAGGTATTTAACTAAACTGACCCGGCCACACTCTGAAAACAGTTGATATGATATGACTATGGAGTTGCTTAGACAGCTTATGCACAGACATCATTTTGACACAAACCACAAAGACCCAGACAAGCTTGTTACCATCTAATAGGGAAGCTTTTGTGACACTAAAATACGAATAATCGGAAGTTATTCTAAAATTATGTTTACTAATAATGAAAATATGAACAATAATATAATTTTTTCAACAATAGAATTTAAGCATAACATAAGTGTTATGTAACACTGTGATGTACTCATCCTTCCCCCTTGTAACACCATACAGACCCATTTAGGTGGCCGTGGGGTCTAAGGCGCTACTCCCATAATAGACTAGACTGCCGATGATGAGATTTTGGTTTGATATCAGTCAGGTGTTTTTTCCTAAATAGTTTCAGACTCTACATGCAAATGTGGGTACACTTCCTCTAAATCCAACCTTCTTCATTCCCAACTCATCAGCATAATTAGTACACGCGTGTGTAACCCAAATGAATATTAAGACACGGTGCTAAAAAAAACTCCATGCAGACACAAGAATGCCCTTCCCACCCTCTCAACAACATTACGTGGTTTATGGATGGCCTCTTATGACCTGATATTTAAACATCTCTTATACTACATGGTTTTAAATAAAGCACAATTACTTATTCACAGACTCTACAATCTCTGAAACATCTCGACAACCTAAACAGCAGAGCATTTCGTCCCTTGCACAAACACCATGTTGGTGATGCCTTGTGTGATGTTGTCTTATACGTTATACGTGCATTGAATTATGTTTTATAGTAGGATTCTAATAGAAAGGACCCCTTATAAAATATAAATTTATTTGCGTACAACATTAAATTTTACTTAATAGCAATATTATTTGGTATAAATATATAGTCAAATGAATTAGTGCCCAATGGCTTGGAAATGTATAATAAGACAGTGTAGAATCACTGTGAAATAACGTAAAGTAATTGATAGTGAAGGAAGCCAACCTGAGAATAGTTAGTTTAGGCCTAGATAGAAAAACACACTTCTCTCTTAAACTCTTGCACTATATTTAACTTTCAATGTGTGTTTTCTAATGATAAAGGAACATCACCGAAAATTCAACAATGTGCGAAGTTAAATATAGTGCACTAGTTTGAAGAGAGAAGTGTGTTTTTCTCTATGGGCCTAACTTAACTATTCTTTCAGGTTGGCTTCCTTCACTATCAGTTACTTTACATCATTGTACAGTGTTTCTATAAAAATTGTCATAACTTTCATTACTGTAAAGAAAAAAGTTCTTTCCTATCTAAATCGGACTGTACCTATGGCAACATATATAAAATGTGCTAGGTTAGCTATAGTTTATAACCAAGTGAGTTAATGGAGATTTTTTTTCCTCAAAACAATGACAGTCTTTATGTAGTTTGTAGATATTTCATACAAATTTATTAGTACCATATTTAAATAGATTTTTTAAAAAGATGGGCCATTCTTTGTAGTTATTGTGATATTATTTCAGTTCTATACTGTGCATACTGGAAAGCTATGGTGATAAATTCCAATAATATAGTCAAATGGGGTGGCCCAATGGCTAAATAATTTGATAATAATGGAAATCGATAAAAATAAATAAAAAGGAAAAATAAACTACTAAGAGTAAATTTAATGACGAAAAGGAAAGGGAAAGAGAAAAAATGTGGGAAGAATCAAGTTTGATGTCACCTTTGTGCATTGGATTCTTCCCACATTTTCCTTCTTTACCTAGGTGGGTTTTCTTCATTTAATTTACTCTTATTAGTTTATTTTCCTTTTTCTATAATTTTATCAATTTCCATTATTATAAAACAATAATAAAATGTTTAACATCCACATCTACAATCATCCCAAAATACATTATTACTAATTTGTCTCAAATTATTTTTGCGAGAGATAATTTCATGCATGATAAAATATACTCCGATTTCTTTTTGCTACCATCTGGTCTCACTAAAATGTTTTAGTCGTGCTTGACATTCTATGAAAGACATCCCTTTCTACCCCTCTATAAGAATTTCAAGTTAAATCTCGCAAAGGCATTTTCCAAGTTATTTAGTAACATTGCTCTGATGTTGACCCCAATCCACAGATAAGAATGCACCAGATCCTTAGCCTTACAGAAGTTTTTCTCCGCTCCTTGAACCAGGTTGGGGTTTGCTAGTGTTAATGCTCAGTGATAAAAGCACTTCAAAATTTGCAGTTGTTAAACAACTGACTTTTAATATGTTCATCATAAAGGGACCATTGTAATCATATTGAGCAATCTGCGTACATTATTTGTATTATGTGAGCTTAGTGGAAGCAGGATTGACTAGAGATGGATATTTGTGTCCCTATCTCTAGTGAAACAGTCCCGCTCCCCGGTCGATTGATAGCACACAGCAATACCTGTGTTAAGGACTAAACCCATTTTAACCTGAAGGCTGTGGGTGTAGTATATACCTTATCTGTGTTCTATTCTCATTTTGTCTGTTGGAGTGTCAAAATTCATTGACCTGGCTGGCATTTCTCAAATGTACCTTGCTGATGTGTGTGGAGGAGGAGGGGGAGGGAGTGCGTGCTGGTTTGCGTGTTTACCTTATTGAATGTAGGTTCAGCCATATCAAAACTGCATCTCTATTTTTAAAGAATTTCTTCTAAAAAGACCACATCAGCAGATTTTATCGATGACAGGAGGCCAAACATCATTCTTTCTCATCCAGCTCTCGTTTCAACTTGAGAATCTCCACATATATTTTCACAGGTAAGTCTTTGATCTTTGTACATTAAACAGGGTCTTTCTGTGAAGTGGACAGCATAAATTATGAACAAGATTCTTGTAACACCAATAAATTTGTAGAGTAAACTCTAGTTAAAGGTAATAAATACCACACAATACTATCTAAATTAATAATTAATTACCTGCTTCAATGGACGCATGGTGTAGGGCGCTAATCTTACAATAGACTAGACTGCTGAATACTGGGAAATTGTGGTTTGATATTAGTCGGGCGTACTATGGTGGTTTTCCATTCTCTCTCCATACAAATGCAAGAATAGTTCCTCTAAATTCACTCTTACTAATCATAAACACATTAGTGTAATTAGTATATTGGTGTATAACCTTATGAGTAGTAAAATGCAATGCTAAAAAAAAAATTACGGGTTTAAGAAGTATTTCAAGGCTTTGCAGCAATCACACCAATCACATTGCCGACAGTGATGTAAAATCTTGTGCACTTCCATATAAAGGGAAGATGCCACACCACTTGGTTATTTATAAGATTTACTATTTAGCTCCTTTTTTTTTCAGGAAAAGGTACATTTGAATGGTAATCTTTTTCAAAGCTAACTTTAGAAATGGATTTCAAAAATATTTTGTATGCTGCATCCTTAATTTAAATTCATAAAACAATACTTAAAAACAAATATTTCAGCAATAGAGCATATTTTAATTAAATCTCATGTTGAACTAGACGGACGGGGCGATCGAGGTCCTAATCTCAGTCAGGTGAACTGGGTTTTCTTTCCTAAATGGCTTTCCACTCTCCCTCCACGCAAATGCGGGTTCACATCTTCTAAAATTCAACCTTTCAATCCCTAACCCATTAGTGTAATTAGTACCTAAGCCTATAACCCTAATGGTTAGTAAGACACGGTGCTAAATAATAATTAAATCTCATCCTATCATTATACTTTTTGAAGCACTTTTAATGTTATATAAAGCAGTGGGTGGTCTAGGGGTAAGGTGTCAGACCTCTGTGCTAAGGGTCCGGGGTTCAATCCTTAGTCCCGGCACAGATTTATCTGATTGCCAAACCCTTCCTTCACCTCTGACAAGATTTGTATTAATCACATCTTGTGAATGTGAGGAATGCCAGGCCTCCACCGTGGTTCGGATTCCATGTTAAACTGTAGGTCCTCCATTTCATCTCACAATCACCCTACCATTACACATTAGCGTAAGTGCGTATAACCCGAATGGGTAGTAAGACGCGGTGCTAATAATAATAATATATAAAGCACAAGTGGATATGTGTACTAAACTTGTCTTGGCTGGTTTGTCAGGGATGAAGGTGGTTTTTGTTTTAGACAGTTTTCCACACAAATTTGTGTACACTTACTCTGGATTTTACCTTTTTCATCCTTACCCCTTTAATGCACTCAATTTTATCCTGAAACTTGCTTCGGTAGCCGCATGGTCTAGGGCGTCACTCTTGCAATAGACTAAACTAATGATGACGGGAGGTGGGAAGGAAATTTATTTCAAAATGGAAGTTCTCTTTGAGTAATTTAAAATGTTTTTTAAAATACAAATGGGGATGCTAGTGCCAAGAATTTTATGACGCTCATAAGTTATTAGTCTAGACAGACTTTGAAGATGAACACACCAAAAAATTATTAATCGTAAATAAGGATCTACAACTGTCACATTTGATAGAAAGTATCAATGCCTATAAAATAACACTAATAATAGAGTAAGATTTTTTAATTGTTGACTACAATGGTTATTATTTTCTCAACTATCCTTTTGTTGCCAGGCTTTTCATGCCAGAACTGTCATTCCCTAATTCATAAACTGCAAATTTTTTACTCACCAGCTTTTGTTCAGAGCAAAGTGTTGGTCTGAAAAACTTGTGAGAAGAGTAACATGTGCCTTAAAAGGTGAAATGGCCTTTTTGGTCTAAAAGTTGGCTGCAAAGAAGAGACAAATTTTCAGATAAAAATCTCTTGCATGAACTTGGAAGTTAATGCAAAGGGTGACTGCTTGAACTACTTACGAATGAGTCTGAAATTGTACCACTGTCCAAGCTCCAACCATTCCGTGATTGACATTAGCCACACAGAATCAGTTTTGGCTTATCATTCCAGGAATCCCAGCAAAAGTCAAACATATCAGATACTTCATGGCCATCTTGACAAGTTTAATTATTTTGAACAAAAAAACTGCAAAAACATTGCCAAATTCACATTTCCTGCATCCCCACCTTAACTTTGATCTTCTAAACTCGCAAATATATCAATACTTTCAAATGATATTACAATGTGGCCAATGTGACGATCATAATTGGAAAGGGACTGTCCTTAAATTATGAAACGCCTTTTTTTTCATGATTTTCAATCCCTCACTCCCCTTAGGTAAGGGATAGTAAGTTTTTCCGTCATCCCCTCCCCCCTCTTTTATGTAATTTCTTACGATTTAGTAAATTAGATTATTTTAATCATATTATTTTTAGGCATAAGGATTGGGGAAATAAAGGAGTTATTTGAAATTTTATATTACTACAATTACAGTAAATGAAATATAAGTGAAATTTTATAATAATTTTTTGTTCCGACAAAAATTGAATTTAGATTTTGTCTTACTATAAACATTGATTTTTTTTTTTTTAACTGGAAGATGGAGTCTAACGCC
>CABFWO010005498.1:28342-46967 GCA_902155825.1 Timema genevievae | reverse complement strand
CACCATGTAGACATTAGAGCTCCCCATGTAACACCATGTAGATATTAGAGCTCCCCATGTAACACCACGTAGACATTAGAGCTCCTTCATGTAACACCATGTAGACATTAGAGCTCCTCCATGTAACACCATGTAGACATTAGAGCTCCTCCATGTAACACCATGCCAAACTGGCCCATTCTACTCGATTTTAGTAAGGTCATGTCGAAAAATATATTATTGTTGTTTCTACATTAATATTCGGGTAATACGCATATATATATATATATCCTATTAATAGCGCTAGTTTGTTAGTCATTAGGAAGGTTTAATCTATATAAAGAGTACCTGCATTTGCGTGGAGGGATAGTGAAAAACCATTTAATTAAAAACCACCCCCAGTACACCCGTCTGGGATTCGAACCCCGATCTCCCCGTCAACCTCAGTCTAGTCTATTGTGAAAGTTACGCCTTACACCATGCGGCCACCAAAGTGAGTTGTTATAGAAATATATTGTAAGTCGTGTGCCTATACAATAAGTTGATTTAGAAAGTGTATGGTTAATTACAACAAAATGGTAATAAATTAAAATAAACCTGAAGTTTTCGAAATTCAAACACACGCTTCTGTTATTAAATAGCTTCTGCTCCAGTTATTCAATCAGAAGTTGGTACATTGGACCCAACTACTGGGAGTGCTGGATCAGTACTCGCTTAAGGGTCCTCCGGGGACCCTGGTTCGAAACCCAGTTAGATACATCAAGTGGAGGGGTGGTCTATATAGCACTAAAGGGATTTAACGTGTCCAATTTAATCAGCGAGCTTCCAGCGATACGTATTAAGCCAGATTCACGAAAGTGGAGCTGTAAAAAAAACTATATATACCCGCATTAGTGGACAGGCTGACTAAACTTCAGGTTCATATACTCTAGCTTGCTGGTGAAATGGAGGTAGGGGTTCGAATCCCTTCCGGTTGTAATGAGGGTGTTTTTTCCTACACAAATTCGGGTATATTTTTTCACTTTTACCTTCCTCCTTACAATTAGTGTAACTAAACCCTGGATATAACAAGAATAACATTTTCTATTTTTTAAATTTTCACGTACACTTTCTAAACATAGGTTCATACTATCCCTTTCCAGCCAAGGGGTTTCTGCATACTATGGGTGGGGTAGCAAGTCTTGTTGATGTTACTTTATATTTACATATTTAAAGTGATTATGATGATTAGTGTAACCTTCTCAGAAGTATTTGCTGATGACTTATCTATCCAAACCCACCTCGGTAGCGTAGTTAGCTAACGCGCCAGTCGTGTTGAGCTAGACTGCCGAGGATGGGGAGATCGAGGTTTGAATCTCGCTCGGGTGAACTGGGAGTGGTTTTACCTAAATGATTTTCCACTTTCCCTCCACGCAAATGCGGGTTCACTTCCTCTATATTCAACCTTCCCAATTTCTAACCCATTAGCGTAAATAGTACTTAAGCGTATAACCCGAACGGGCAGTAAGACGCGGTGCTAAATAAATTATCTATCTTACCTGTTATGTAATGTAAATCTTGTCTAAAAAGAATGTCCACTGTCAGCAACAATAACATTTACTTCTAAAATAATAACAATACATTTTAAATAACATCCAAAATATGTTAAACTATTCAGTACTGAGTAACTATATTATGGATTTATGGTACGTAATAAAACTATTATCATTGCGACCCATTTTCTGTTGATTGTTCGAGGACTAGACCGTTGAGGGGTAATAGACCCCCTCCTGGGGATTAAATACGCCAGTCCTTTGTCTAATGGGAAGCTCGGGTGCTCGGAAGCTTTGAAGCTCGATGTCGTCACGCTTTAGGTCTTAATGGTGGTGGCCAGATTTTATGTTAACTGACTTAGAGAGTCACTACCCAATAGTACAGTTAATTGAAACGTAAGAGCCGAGTACGAAAGCCAACTTGCAACGAACAAACCTTCCGGGTATCGACCCATGTCCTACTTACTCTAGTACGGTCTCACCTCTAACCCAACTTTAATTTTATGCATGACTATTTTCGAAATGTTTATATTTTTTTCAGATAATATATCCATACAAGAAGCGCCTCTAAGGGAAGGCAGGCAGCAACAATAGTGAGATGGGAAATCCAAATAGAAATGTAAGAGGTTAACATTATTTTTAAAAAGGTTAAGTTACTGTTTCGGTTCGTTTTGGATTACTCAACTTTGACAGGTCCCGTGTTCAGGCGAGAGGCACTGCTAGCATAACTTACAAAATACCAACTGGGATCGTTGATTCTCTTTTGATACATCTTAGCCGTATTCGTATAAAGAATTTATAATCATTAAATCAAGCACGCGGGATAAACATCACGCTTGTTCGATGTGTCGGGGATAAGGTGAGGATTAAAATTCCGACCGGGGATACTGGGGGTGATTTTTTCCTAAACGGGTTTTCCCCTTCTCCTTCCATGCAAATAAAGCTACATTTCCCATAAATGCTACCTACCTCACAAGTATAATTAAATGCGGATAGCCCGGACATTTAGTAAAATTCAGTGAGAATAATAATTTTAAAATTAGAATATGGACGCTTGGATTGTATCAAGGGGTCTCGAAGACAAAAAAAAAAACATGGAGTCAAATCCTGGAAAAGGTTGGAAACCACTGGTTTAGTTTCCAACCAACAAACAGCGTCAAACTATTTTATATAACTCATAAAAAAAATGACTTTCTAGGCTTATACCTGGCGTTCTCTAACTCGTTGGCGTAGTTAGCTAACGCGCCAGTCGTGTTGAGCTAGACTGCCGAGGACGGGGAGATCGAGGTTCGAATCTCGGTCGGGTGAACTGAGGGGTGGTTTTTCCTAAATTGTTTTTCACTCTCCCTCCACGCGAATGCGGGTTCACTTCCTCTATATTCAACCTTTCCTATTCCTATTCCATTAGTGTAATTAGTACTTAAGCGTATAACCCGAACGGGTAGTAAGACGCGGTGCTAAAAAATAAATAAAATAAATAAATAACACCTTTATTCGACCTTGATTGCAGGCCGCCTACCAGAGCGCTGAGACGAGATGAAGACTTCCAGAAATACCACGTTGTTTAACAATGCCAAAGTGGAGCTGAACGGTATCAATATTATGTTTCCAAGGGATCAAAAATAAACATTTTAGGTTTTATATATTTTTTTTTAAACTCATAAAAGGGTGACATTATCTAATTTTCGATAAAGTTTCACTCGAAATGTCTCAGTTCTAAGATCAAGTAAATGACTAGAAAAAAGAGAGCCAGCCTTCGTCAAACAAATAAAGTCATTTTCTAACAGGGTCACAACAGAACCTTCTAAGATAAATGAGAGGAGTTTCAGTGGTTTTGAAGTTTCAGAACTGACGTTACCGTAAGAAATACAGCAGTGTGAGAATATTTTCCTTCGAAAAGAGGACGCCTTCAAACAAATTCTCGGGTGGAGAACCGGGCTCACCCGAATGCATAAAAAAATTCCACCAAGATGTTCCATCTCTTAGAAACGCTGTTTCCTCTCTCGTAAGGATTAGGGGCAGCCGCCCACAAATCTATGAACCGAGAAGGGTGGTCCGCCACTAATTATTGATAAAAATTGCCAGGTGGTTATGGATGAAGGGGCGCGTAGGGGATCTCACTAATCGCCTTACTACGCACTCTCAGCTTGAGCGCACGCGGTTGGAGGAAGGGGGAAGGGGTGTGATGGAGGGTGTACTAGATTCTTGCTCGTTTAATAATGAAAGTAATCTTCTCACGCCATTGTTAACTGAAATCTCCTAGCATCTTTTCCCTGCCCAGCCTAGAACTTATTTCTGAGCTTCATCTCATAAACACAGATTAAAACATAAAAAAATCAATCCCCCAACCCTCCCACATTCCCTTTATCACTTCTCTGATATGTATTTCCCGAAGTTTGAGGTTCAATTGCGGATCGGACTCAGTTCGAGTCCAACCAAGAAAACTATGTAATAATAACTCAATCCTACAAAAGTTCTGTGTTTGAAACAACATTTAAAAAAATGATTTCTCGCTAAATTATCTTCTAATATTTATCTTTTAAATAGGGGTTTGTTTTCAGGCGGACAGTAAGGGATTTAGGTTTTTATGGATATTACCGCAATAGTTTTACACGCCCGCTTCAGTGGCCGCGTGGTCTAACGCGCTACTCTCGCAGTAGACTAGACTGCCGTTGACGGGGAGATTGAGGTTCGAATCTTGGTCGGGTGTACTGAAAGTGTTTTTTCCAAAATTGTTTTCCACTCTGCCGCCACACAAATGCGGGTAAGCTTCCTCTAAAACCTTCCTAAAATAAAAAACATTAAAAATTGTAAAGCTTCTATTTGAAAAATATGTTTATGAGCTATAAGCAATATATTATGTTTTATAAATGGAAGTCTGAAAAATTGAGAGTTCATTGTTAAGCTATTTGGTGCAGAGATGTTACTTTCCCCTCAGTACGTTTCTGTAACATTGTATAATGTGCCCTTTATACTCTTTGGTGGAGTGTTTCTGCAACAGTGTATATTATCTAGTTCCATATATTTTATGAGTTTACTCTAAATTAAGCCTTCCTAATCCCTAAAACCATTACTGTAATTCGTATATAAGCGTATAAACCGAACGGGTAGTAAGATGCGGTGCTAAAAAAATGTTTGTTAGTAATAACAAGCAACAAAATATAACAAAAGTGGTATATTTATTTTAGTATTTAAATTCTATAATTTTGACAGTACGAATATTTACTAATTTTTATAAACATTTAACATAAGTTATGCGTTAGCGTGTACTTTATTCATAAACATTTTAAGCTATGCCACGAAATTAAGTTCAGTTATATTGTGATTATGTGTGTTTCAAAAACTAAAGATTTGTTGTCCATCTCGCAGCATAGAATTCTGCGTGGGCGTGTGAATAACTAGAGCTTTGGATCTTTTGGACTTTTGACAGGAGATTAAAATTATATTTGTTATTGTAATTTGTTCTTTTTAATAAAATTGTGTGACTTGATTTCTAATTTTATTTCTTTTTTCCATGGGTACTTATATTTTTATTAGAAGGTCTTGAAATAAATTAATCAAAATGTATCAAACTTACTTATACATAATTGTTCATGATAATTTTTTAGTTTGAAATAATTAAATATGAATGTACATGAATTTAAGGTTATCATCGTTGATTTCAGATCGCTTAAAACATTTACTGTGGAGGAGGGTTGATGGAGGGGTGGACAGCATCCAATTATCAGAAGTCTGCGCTAGTCTAAAAAAAAAAAAAAGGTTGGAAACCACTGGTATAAAACACTCCCCCAGATACCCATTCTGAGCAAAACCATAAAAGAGATTTTCGAAAAATTTCAAATGTTGGAGAGTGAGTCATCAGTAAACAACCCTTAAAAGAGTTCATACGTAAAGTCATGTGACCTACCACTGTCATTTTTAATAGAGATCATCAATAACTATAAAAGAATAGATGTGTGAAGGTCACTTTTTAAGGTGTTAGCACGCGAGAAAAGGTGTTTTTGCCGTTTTTATAGCAAAACTTTTTTCTTTGGCAAAAATAAATAAAATATTTCTCCAGTAGAAACAAAGAGTTTAATTTTCTTCACATGGTAATATCAACAGCTCTGGTTGAATATATGTCAAGGATGTCCTGGAATTTAATGACAACTTTTTATCTTCATTTAAAAAGCTTCTTATCTTACGCTGCTATGCTCATGACAAATAATCAACTTTTTTTAGCACCACGTCTTACTACATGTTCAGGTTATACACCTATGTACTAATTACACTAAATGTTAGAGATCAGGAAGGTTTAATTGAGAGTAATGCACCCACATTTGCTTGGAGGGACAGTGAAAAATCATTTTGGAAAAAACTCAGTACACCCGACCGAGATTCGAGTCCCGGTCTCCCTGTCACCGGTCTAGTCTAATCTAATGGGAAAGTGCCACCTTAGAATATGTGGCCACCGAAGTGGGTGTGAAGAACGTTAAATTCTATGTTTCTATTGGAGCAATATTTGATTTATTTTGAAAGTAATGATGTTTTGCTATAAGAACTGTAGAAATACTGCACTTAGCTCACGTTTGCTACACCCCCACCTCAAAGAAGAAGCGAAGCCTGAAACATGCAAAGGTCAAAAACAAGGCTTTTGTTGTTGTTTACTTTTTATTCTTTTAATTAATTATTCATTAAGTGTAGCTAAGTAGAGAGAAAAGTTTTAAGAACAAAAATTAAAAATACTATGTTATTTTATGCTGAAACATATTTGCTTATGTTATAAATGTCATTTAATTAGTAGTGTTAGAATACTCACTGAAAATGGTTATATGTTGAAATATGTCATATTTAGTGAGGTAGGTATTCCAAATACTTTCATTCTATATCGAAGTTTATTTCGTATTTCTAAATCTTTCAAAGATACAAAGGTTATTGTGGCTGTCGTCAAACTCGGTGGTCTTGGGGTAAAGTGCTCGCCTCATAACCCGATCTTCGTGGGTTCAGAGCCAGCTGGGCTCAAAGTATTTTTCTTGAGTGATAAAAATACGTAGCACAAGTTCCTTCGGAGGGTAGGTATAGCCGTCGGTCCCTTGTCGATTGTGGCGTGTAAATGAACCCTGGAAGGTATGTGAAAATACCTTTTCCGGAAAAATTGATAGGCCCTTTCGCTCTCGCTCATAGAAATACTCGTGTGCTGACATAATCAGTCGGCTCAGAGCGTGCACGTTAAATACCTCAAATAAAATATTGTGGGTGTTGCAGTCGAAGGAAAGTTGACTGACATCTCAATACTTCGAACATATGAAGTAACACTAATCAAATTGTAAAATATCATCAACATTGACCACTAATAAATATGTAACTTTACTTAAAAAGCTCTTCTGTGAAAACCAGACTTTAGATTTTAAATAACTTTTTTTTAATACTTTGGTATGGAAGTCTCCAAATGCAAAATTGACTCTATTTTAACTAGAAATAAAACATTTCATTGTGAGATTCATTTCGAATTCATAAGAACGTATAGTACTATCACAAAACACAACAACAAAATCACCCACTTCGGTGGCCACGTGGTCTCATGCGCTATTCTCGTGTTGGACTAGACTGCCAAAGACGGGGAGATCGGGGTTCGATCCCGGTAAGTTGCACTGAGGGTGTTTTTTCCTAAATGGTTTTCCACTATCTTTCCACACAAATTCGGGTGCACTTCCTCTCAATTAAACCTTCCTAATCCCTAAGTCAGTAGTTTAATTAGTTCATAGGTGCATAACCAGAACGGGTAGTAAGACGCGGTGCTAAACAAATCTAGTAAAAATATTCCTTCTTCCTTTTTATTTCCAGTCGCTGTTTTTGTTCCCAGGGCAACTTCACGAACCAGATTTTTTTATTTCTAACCCCATCCCTCCAACGTAATATCTTCCAGGGGGTGGTGAAGTGGGAGGGGGAGGAAGGACTCCACCCAAAATAAGAAATAGAGAAGGTCATATCGAGTTCCTACATCAACTCTACTTACTGTCGCTTCTCCCCCCCCTCCCCCTTCAATGTTTATTTTCTCCTCATCTTTTTCTCTCTCAATGACTGACTCTATATATATCAACCCTCTCTCTCTGGACCTTACTATCCCTTACTTCCCTAATTCTCATTTCAAGCGGAGGGCTCTATTTTTAACAACGTTGCTGTTTCGCTAATTAAGACGGATTTTGAGTACAAGTAATCATCCCCCAAGCAACCGTGGAAGATGCTGCTAAACTTATTTTTTTTTTTCCACTTCTTCTTTCTTCCTTCTTCTGCTATCTACACTTCAAGTTAGTACCAGAATGACGATGATAATAATAATAATAACATAAAAAGTCTCCACTGCTCGTTATATGCTCCTGTCAAGTGGATGGGAAGTGCGTATGGTTGAGCGCAGACGTTCATGGTGCGCGGCTGGGAAGGTGTTGGAGGAAACACACTTAGAGAATGAAAATACAAGCTAGGATGGCTTAGGCGCCCTTCTTCCCCACAATTATATCTTACAACCGCTCTAGCAGATGCGATTGCTATTATTGAATTAAGCTAGATAAACCAATGACTTCGGTCGGTGGAAGGCATTGATCTCTATAGTATAACTGGATGGACATACACATGCACATTCCAAGGACAAAAGCGTGACGCTCAAGTGTATCGTCTGCTACACTGAGGGGGGGAAAGATTTAACGGTTTCTTTAAATGTTCTTATGCGAAAACATGTCTCTGATGAATAAAAGTGTTATTGTTTGAAAATAGTGAAGTATTATACCATACTTTCCTGAAGAAACATTTACATTAAAGGATATACAATCCAGTTTTACAGGTAATACTGTACAAATACGAATAAAACCTTAGATATTTCAATTTTTATGTAGTTATCATCAATGTTGTTTACAGTCTGCCACGACAACACTTATATTTAAAGTTGGTTATTAGCGTGTATATTGGTTTCAGAAACCATATTTTATTGAAAGTTCGATAAATATAATGAACAAGGTATCTTAAAAATTGATTACATTTGTTTGAATGACAAACTTTGAATAGTTGCCATGCATTCAAACTATCACTTAGGTTATAGGCTTGTGGAAAGTATTATTGTAATAATACCTGTTTTTTTAAGTTGGCTCATATCTTTCAGAAACCATATTATGTTGACATTTCGATAACTATAATGAAACAAGTTAGCTAAAAACTGTATTACATTTGTTTGAATGACACACTTTGTGTAGAAGTCTTACGTTCAAATGATAATTTAGGTTATTGGCTTGTAGGAAGTACAGTATCTTATAAACCCGGATTTTAGTAATAATTCCAATCTGTAAGGCTTTATTTCGTACCAGAATACTATCATATATATAATATTTTGGTAGGATGAACGGCAATTTAGAACAGAAGTAGAAATTTCCTTCTGGAAGGTCTTTTATCCTAACTAGACACAAATATAGGGTAGGATTCTGGTACGAGATAAAGCCTTAAAAGTAAGCTTCCTTCAAAAATCATCGTACATATTAGGCTACATCAACTTATTTAAAGAAAAAACTAACCTGTTTTGAACTTTTATATGCTCTTCAAAGCTTTAACTAACATATTTATTTAATTTAACCACTCTCACATTGATGTATCTCATATATTCAATCAAATTAATGAACGATGTCAAAATGCCACATTGCCTTGTATGGGTGAAAGAGAGAAAGAGATACCCGAAAGTTTCTTTCTCTCTTACCCAATGGTATGCAGACGACAGCTCGAAAATTTCAGCCACATGTGTCCATCCAGTTATAGTATAGAGATCAATGGTGGAAGGCGATGATCTTAGAAATAAAACTCACTATCGTTTACCATCAAAATCACAATGTATTACAGAATTATATTGGAAACAGCTGTGTATTAAGAGCAACTCATTGGAATCCTCCGTGTATCAACAGCAACTCATTGGAATCCACCATGTATCAACAATACCTCATTGGAAACCACCGTGTATCAACAACACCTAATTGGAGACCTTCGTATATCAACACCACCTCATTTGAGACCACCGTGTATCAACACCACCTCATTTGAGACCGCCGTGTATCAACACCACCTCATTTGAGACCACCGTGTATCAACACCACCTCATTGGAGACCACCATGTATCAACACCACCTCATTTGAGACCACCGTGTATCAACACCGCCTCATTTGAGACCACCGTGTATCAACACCATCTCATTTGAGACCACCGTGTATCAACACCACCTCCTTTGAGACCACTGTGTATCAACACCACCTCATTTGAGACCGCCGTGTATCAACACCACCTCATTGGAGACCACCGTGTATCAACACCACCTCATTTAATACCACTGTGTATCAACACCACCTCATCGGAGACCACCGTGTATCAACACCACCATGTATCAACAACACCTCATTTGAGACCACCGTGTATTAACACCACCTCATTTGAGACCACCGTGTATCAACGTCACCTCATTTGAGACCACCGTGTATCAACACCACCTCATTTGAGACCACCGTGTATCAACACCACCTCATCGGAGACCATTGTGTATCAACACCACCTCATTTGAGACCACCGTGTATCAACACCACCTCATCGGAGACCATTGTGTATCAACACCACCATGTATCAACACCACCTCATTTGAGACCACCGTGTATAACAGGATGGTGCGTCTACCATGCTGGACCCTGACCTTGGAGGAACACTTTTGAAGTAATCCAAGACGGCACAGTTGGAGCAAGGTCCTGTGAGTGAATCCAACCTTAAGGATGAAAAGAGAAAAAATATATATTCTCTCAAAATCGGCTCAAAAAGTTTTGAATAAAATTCGCATTTTTTAACATTACAAACAAAATAGTGTGTCTCATCATTGGTGAAAATTACTTTGTGAGTATTTTACATAAGCTGAAATCTCTCAATTTATCATATCTCCACCACTCTTGGAGATACGAGATAGCTTACCACCATTGCAACGATTTTATTTAAAATGTATATTTGGGAAGTGTTTGACATGACAAATAAAACCGTATTTTTTTTTTTAGAAAAATTCTTGAAAGGGTAGTGTGATGACTTTTTAAATTAAACATTTAAAAAAAATTGCTCTAGCAATTTGGTTCAAAATGGGTATCTATTAAGAATTTTAGGATTTAAATAATTATATATAGATGACTGATTTTTGTAAAATTTTAATTTTTCTGAAAATAACTAACGATTTTGTTTAAAATCTGTATTGGGAGACTATTTAGTATTTTCCATAATCGATAATAATGTGTTTTTGTTTCCTGAAGTAAATTAATTATGGGTAGTATACTTACGACAAATTCTATTTAAAAAATTGAAATTTTTTGAAATTGGCATTGAGGATTGAGTTTAAAAAAGGTATCTTGAAATGGTTTTTTTCATAATAAATAAAAACACGTTTTCATTCTAACAAATTAAAAATATTTTTAGGGTGGTTTACAAATAACTTATTTTTGAAAATTGTTAAAATATGTTCACAATTTGGTTTAAAATGTATCTATAAATAGTAATTATTGATAGTTACAAGGTGATATAACCCTATTCGTTGCCCACATGATTTAAGGCTTTACTCTCGTAATATACTAGACTGCCAAATACAGGGAGGGGGGTTCGATCCTGATCTTGTGTACTCAGAGGTGTAGTCCTAAATGGTGTTCCACTCTCCCTCCACGCAAATGAGCGTACAATTAATCTAAATTCAACCTCCATAATCCCTAACACATTAGTGTAATTATTACCTAGGTGTACAGCCCGAACGGGTATTAAAAAGTAAATAAAATAAATGGTAGGGAACCCCGCACTGACTTTCTCACTCCATTGTTTGAAAATGGAAATATTTACTCAAAACTTGTAATATGTGTGAAACTAAATAATATACACTAGCAAACCTAAACACAAATTAAGCTAGACTTGCGTAAAACATTTTTTGACTCCTGGCTTTAAATTTTATGATTTTATTTTTAAAGAACAATTTAAAGTCCTCATTTGTATATTTGGACCAATAAAAAAGATCGTTATTGGGTCCATAAGGGTCGAAACTTCGTATTAAAATTTCAACTTCCAGTTAAAATTTTTGACATTTTATTAGAGGTTGTACATCTAATAGTTATTGCATTTTTATTAAATTCCTCATTTATAAATTTTGACCAATAAAATAGGTAAATATTGATTCTAAAATGATAGAGATAGATCATTGCTGTACAAACATTTCCCCTAAGAGTTTAAAAAAAAAGAACATAAATTTTCGAGTGAATTAATTATCTACTTACTCTATGTTAAACTTTGGTAATATCTCTGTACAACTAATTCTCACATAATTGTATTAATATATTTGGCAATATCTCAGAAACTATTGGTTTTATAAAAATATATTTCAAATTAAAGTTTTGTCTATTTTTAATAGTACTGCAATTTAGCAATGATAAGTTATTTAGTATCTCAAATAGTTGCGGAGATATGGAAATTTCCACTTCTGTATAGTACCCTAAAAGTCATTTTTATGGGAAAATGAAAGTAGCAATTTTGTCTATAATCTTAATCAAAGCCTAGATACGAATTTTAATCAAATTCGTTAGAGCCGTTTGTGAGAAAATGGATTTTTTTTTTCTATTTTCGCCCTTTATTAAACTACTATTAATTTTAGGGTTAAACAGACACACATATAGACGGAATTGCAAAAACCACTTTTTAGGGTTCGGGGTTTCATGAAACGTCAAAATCCATTAACATTTCGTGTTAGATTTTGTTTTTTAACGGTCGCAATTCTTGACCTTTAGTGTTCGAAAAGCTAAAAAAATATATATTTGCGTTTAGCTTGAAAATTATTGGTTCTATTAAAATATATTTAAAAATTTAAGATTTGTATTATAAATATACCTACATATTGACGATGATATGTAATTTCATATCTCAAAGAGTTAAGGAGATATGATTAAAAAAATAAGAATTTACGCATCAGACCGGAATCCTTTTGATAACAAAATGAGAGTAGCCATTTTGTTTGTAATAGTTATAAATGTTTGGAAATTAAATTTAATCAAAATCAATAGAGATATTTTGAGAAGATAGAATATTTTTCTTTTCGCCCTTTAGGAAACTACCCTTAATTTTAGGGTTAGATATCTAATTCCAAAAACCCCTCGGGGCAACCCTATGAAAACCCTAGATACCAAGTTTTAGCCCAATTGGTAAAATAGTTTAGGCTCTAGTCCGAGGTACAGACTGACGGAAATTCAAAAAACCACTTTTTTGGATTCGGGGGGTCATGAAACGTCAACATTCATCAAAACCTCGAGTTCGATTTTTTTGACGATCACAATACTTTTTCTACCTGTAAGATATCGAGAAAGTAAAAAGATGAAATGTTCGTGTTTACAAGGAAAACCTAATTTAGGGTAGATACTGAAACCCTACTTTTGAAAATTTTCTTACAAGTTATAAAACACAATATGTGAAAGGTTCAGCAATTGGATAATACAATTTGTTTATTTATCTTTTTGAGCACTGCTTCTTTACTACGTGTTCGGAATTAGGGAGATTGTGTACAGACTATAGAGGAAGTGTACCCGCATTTGCGTGGATGTAGAGTGGAAAACCATTTACAAAAATCCACCCTCAGTACACCCGACTGGTATTCGAACCCTTTGACCCCCATCCTCGGCAGTCCAGTGTATTGCGAGAGTAAAGCCTTAGATTATACCCATAGTTCTCAAACTTTTTTTAGATTGTACCCCTTTATCTTGACTAAAAGTCTAATATACCTCTCACATTTAAATTTCCCCGAATGGTAGGTTTAAAAAAATCATATTAATACCCGGCAAATAATTGAGGTAGTTTTTAATCAAGTGGAAAAAAACTGTAATAAAATTTTTTTCAAATGTGACAAAGATATTTAAAGAATCTTACTTTTATAGCCTGAACATTATCTATTATTGGAACTTAAGTTAAATTAAATTTTAAAAAAATACTGTTATAGTCTGTAGAAAAATTTAATATGTGTTCTCTAAAAATTAGTTAAAAAATAAATTTTTCAAATAAAATTAATTCTGGGGTTTAAATTTTTAATTTATTTGAGATATTTAACGTGCCCTTTCTGAACCGACTGATTATATCAGCACACAACTTATAAACTAACATAATCTAGAACAGACACAACATCCAACCCCAGGCCGTTAATTCGTACGGCTTCACACAACTTCCTGATGTATGGTTGTCCAGTTGAAACTTTCAAGCCAAAGTCTGTGTACCTATATTTTAGGTAAACCATGGATGGAAAAGCCACTTGCACCTAGATATGTTGTTGAGAAAGGCATCATAAACAGTTTGGAGACAAAGTTGAACAAGTTTGTCAGGTAATCAAAGGAGAAAATTTTCCTCTGTCTCCTTGAAATCTTCCCGCCACTTTTGGCCATCTGGTCGGCGTGGGTACCCATGGGGGTGCATGTACCACAGTTTGAGAACCGCCGGATTAGACCATTCTACCACCGAAACGGGTTAAAAGCGTGTTGTTTTTTTTCGTAAGAAACACACTAGTTCGATAAAATACCACATCGCCTCGATTCCGATCATTAAAAGTTCACAAACGTGTTTATTTAAAAGNCCGGCTTTGCACGCATGCGCAGACGTATCATCATGTGTGAGTGTCGCCCACACTGCCACCTTCCCCCAGATCCCTCTCAATCTCTTTCTCTATCCCTTGTCACTGTTAATTGAGCCACAAGGGGGCCACTTGCAGCCGGAAACGTGAGACGAGAACCGACCGGAAATAAATCTTCCGCCATCTTGGATCTCCTATGGTTTCATTTAATTCGAGTTATCACCGTCGGGGTCGCTGATTTGTGTTTTTTTATCTAACTATTTCATCGTGGCTCTTCGGTTTCTTTTGAAAGAGAGAAAGCAATATATACGGGTTTCACATGTATTAGGGTTATCCGTATTTAATTACGCTAATAGAAAATATATTAGGACCCCGCTTCGGTGGCCACATGGTCCAAGGCGTCACTCTCACAATAGACTGTACTCCCAATGACAAGAAGCTCAGGGTTCGAAATTCCTGTTGGGTGTACTGAGGGTATTTTTCTCCTAAATGGTTTCCCACTCTCCTTCCATGACAATATGGGTACATTACCTCTAAATTACACCATCCTCGTCAATAATACATGTTTGTATTTAGTACATACGTGTATAGCCCAAACGGATAGTAAGACGCAGGGGATTTTATTTTTAATATCTAGGGTGTCTTATCCGCTTTCCTTCCCACGGTAACCGCCCCAGTAAATATGTTGTCCCCTTGGTAGCATCGGATTGACGGGCTGCCATGGGCACGAGGGGGTCACCCCCTTTTCTCCCAGCCACGTGACGTGAATCCCCGACAACCCACGACAGACAGGCACGATAGACTCACTTCACAAATAGCCGTCTCTTTTTGGATCCAGACTACCGACAAACTTTGACTATGTCACTTGCTGATTTTTTTAAAAATTTAACGACGTCACCTACTTAAGCGGATTCAAAACTATCTTGTGAGGAGGGTTGCATCTTAATTTGACGCAATCTAAGCACCATCACATTTAGACACTAATGTACGTAATAGAAAGAGAGAGAGAGAGAAGAAAATGAGCCGTTCACCCTTAAGAGACCTCTCGTTTGCATGCTGATAACCAGGGCCCGGATTTTGATGACATGTCTTCTTTTATTCTGTCATCTATTTTTGTACACTTAAAACAATGCTCATGTGCACAAACATTCTTTTTATGATCTCCTGGTTGTAGAAATGTGTATTTTATAGGCCATTTTTTGTAATTTTAGAACTTTAGCTCGTATTTCATTGTTTGCGTCATTTTTAGGCATTTTTGAGTCTTTTTTTATATATTTTTTAGTTATTATAAACATTTTTGAGTATTTTTATGGCCTTTATGTTGAATAAGTATATTTACTTTATCTCGACACCTCGGAGAGAAAGTAATGTGATCGTCCCCGTTGACGGATTATATTATGGCCCTCTCACAAGCTTCATCAAAGTGGAAAAATTAAATATAACGATGTAGTTTTCTTACGCGATCGACTGATAATCGCTGCGAGCTCGACTTTTTAGCGACCCGCCTTAGACCATTCGGCAACTGAAGTGAGTCTAACCCTATGTTAATCTCTCCATTCATATATTTCAGAGTGAGACAATGAAACGTCAAATATCTCACAGTTTAGTTTAGTAGCAAAAATATCCAAAGTATAGAATTGTTTTAGGAAAACAGTCTCGCTGATTTTAAAGTCTTCCAGTAAAGAGTGCTGGGCCTTACGGCCCCAGGTGGGGGGTTGCTCTAGGAGCTGAGACTCAAGTCTTCCTACCTGAAACCTCCCTTTACTTAGAAGAGCAACGGCGGGGAAGGAGAGAGAAGAAGGTAAGGAATGTTTAATAATTGGACCGCAAAGAAGGCGGAGAGTAAATCCCGGACTAATTAAAAGTGCGTGACGCTGTCACGTCCATAGGGTGTTTCAGAAGCTTGATAACCTAGTCCTGATGATCGTCTAGACCAGAGGTGGCCAAACAGTCGATCGCGATCTATCGGATGATCGCGGTCGCTTGTTTGGTCGATCACCTTGGTGATCGATTCAAAGATATTGAGAGAGTAAAATTATGAAAGATTGGGCTTGCCGGTTTTTTTCTCAACTGAAGACTATAAAGATCTAAATATTGAAGCTGTCTGACTGGTGGACATTTATAATCCTGCCTTCCAGAGTAGCTACTAATCTCCATTCAACAAATTATACCATTGTCATTCATAAACCTGCAAATTCAATTGTTTGATGAGAAAATACTTTTTTCGGTGTAACTATATAATATGTAGCTTACCCGCTTCGGTGGCCGCGTGGTCTAACACGCTACCCTCGCAGTAGACTAGACTGCCGATGACGGGGAGATCGAGGTTTGAATTTAGGCCGGGTGTACTCAGGGTGGTTTAGGTTAATTTATTTTCCCCTTTCCCTCCCCCCAAATGTGGGTACACTTCCTGTAAATATAACCTTACTAATCCCTAAACCTAGGCTGGTAAGTAGCTGGTAAATAAAACTAGAAAGTTTATAATTGTATCAAGAGCGTGAGTGTCTCTAGATCTCTTAAAGTCATGTTCAAAATGAACGACAGATGAGTATCGGTAAATGTGATCTCTCGGGTGTTTGTTCCTTTTCATGAGCGAAAGCACACTTCCAGTTTCACTTGCTAGATTTCACCAAATAATGACCAAATTCCAAATGTCATCATCTCTAATGTTGTATTCCTACAACTTTTATAAAATGACGATTTGGGTCACATTGTATGTTGGTTCATTAAAAGGTCTGTGGGCCACACAAAATCATGAATTGAGCCACATGTGGCCCGCGGGCTAAAAGTTTGATATGCCTGTGGCAGGGTCAGATTGGTAAAAATGCCTTCATCTTCCTCTTTTTTTACCACCACTCTTCCTCCTTTATTTGTTTTAATTCGTATACTCTTCACTAACACATTTGCTTTAATCTGTTTTTCCTATCTATTTGTTACTCTCCCTTGCAGTATTTTCCCTACTCACTTCATATCCATAATTATTATTGGGATTCTTTCCTTTTCCATCCTCATTACTTAACATCACATCTCACCCTTGCTTCCTCTACTATTTCATTTAATCCGGTTTATCCTCATTACAACTAACATGCTTTACATGGCCTCCACTTTCTTAGTCTCTGTTACATTCAATGTCCAGGTTTCTGCTACATATGTAGCTATGAGTACAAAGTACGCCATCTAAAGCGGTATATTTTCCCCAGAAAATAAGTTATATGACCGTCTCATTGACTCAATAAGCTTGTTAAGACTATCGTCGGCACATACTAGTCTGGGTTCCTTCTTAGTGCCTTGTAAGAATCTTTAGCCCAAAAGAGAGTGCAATGATTGACTCCATCGACATAAGAATATTGTGTGTATGAATAGTACTCAAACCGAATGTTGGTTGGATCCTCAACACTTCCACTGTCAACTGTAAGGCCTAGGCGGCAGTGAAGAGGCGTACTGGGGGAATGAGGAGTGAGGTAGTTTCCTCACTGAACCAGATACTACTGCACGTCAGTCGGCCAAGCTCACCGAAATACCAACGCCAACTGACCCTACAAGTGACATCTTCACTCCATTCATCACCGGGACTTGCTGTATATTGAATGTTATTACTAGTATCCTTCATACTACTGCCAATTTTATATTTGTCAGAGCCATAAGTGATACTGAGACAGAGTATTGAAAGTAACAACTTGCTATAGCCCATACTAGAAGACATAGTGCATTGTAAATATTGTATCTGACCAGAGAGGAGAGATAGGCTATTGATATTTATAATCTTTTATATATAATGTCCCAATAATTATAGCACCTACTAGTTATGTTGATAATTTCATACAACATTATGTTGTGCGGCACAATTTAAACTACCCTTACAACTTTTAGTGATGTTAATTTATTTCATATACCATAAATGTTGTGCGGGAAATCTTAGCCTAATCCTGCGTCTACTAACGAAAGGTAATTTGTCCAGCCGCTAGCTGTATATGTGTCGACATTATATTGCAACCGAAAGTACCACGCCCTCCACACGAGCTTGGCTCAATAATTCTGAGCCACCCTTTGGAAGAGCAAGATTCGGTGGGGCGGAGGGGTGGGTAGGCGTGCCTCCAATGTCTTCCCTAGGTCTTATCTTTATAATTACCTTCCCTTACATTTCGCTACTGTGCCAAAAACGTCTTTGGACAAAGAAAAAAAAACTAAATCCGTTGGATATGGATCATGCAACGGTTAATTTCACTATAAGCAAGCGGGGACATTAAGTGTGGGTTTTTTAAAACTTTTTTGTAATTTTTTATATCTCCTTAAAGAGTGTGTGTTAAGGGAGCCACTTACTTGAAGAAAAATATTCGCACACTGTTGTATTTATTTAAAGAAATAGCACCTCTGAAATTTCAAAACTACTTTACTATTATTATAATAATGTGAGGTATTTAACGTGCACTTTCAAACCAACTTGTTATAACAGCACGGGCCTTTGCATACTAATTGTCCACCCCCCCCCCCCCCCCC
>CABFWO010005498.1:9038-28219 GCA_902155825.1 Timema genevievae | reverse complement strand
CCCCCCCGGTGGGCTCGTTCTGTTAGGAGCTGGAGGGGTAGGTTGGCAGGCAATGTAACTGCATGGGTTCGAAATAATACGTAGTTTTGTGAATTTTTGGTTTAATAGAAGCTACTAAAAGCTTATACAAAAATGTGAGGTTGGTTGTAAGATAAATAATAATAATCACCCGTGCTCGTGGAAGAATTGGCTTAACTTGTGACCGTGACTGTTACTACGCGGTCTTCTACCGAACTCGATCCCGAGACCCTGGGCTCCAACGATATCCTCCAAGTACCAGTACTGTTGACGACCCGAAAAGGTAATCTGTCTCGGTATGGACCCGGACAGAGTGACCACCCGCGAGAGAGATGGAATTGTGACGCCCCGCTGAAAAAAGTTAAGGTATTTTATACCATGATATGGGCCCCTTTTCGGCATCGATAGTTTGCACATTGTTATGATTTGTCAGCGCTCTACTGCAACCTCTCTAGTCTGTTACTTCATACATGCTAGGCCAGCAACTATAGCATGTGCGTCCAATCTAGTTATGTAAGTCAAAACAAACATTTAAATATTGCTCGGTGGTTATGCCATGACTTAAATATAGAACCGACACAACACCAAACTCCTCGGTCGTTAATTCATCAATGTGAAAGAGGTAGCCAACATTTCAGCCATGATAAATTTTTCAGCCATGCCAGAAATCGATTCCTTGGCCCTTAGCTTAGTAGACAGACACACTACCGACTGAGCTGTGGTGTTGGACAAAAAAAACCTTAAGCAATCCTCAATAATTAACTTAAAATGTTCCGCTATGACCTTGAAAAATGATTATTTGTGTGAGATCTACATTTCTAACTATTTACTTTGATCTCAGAACTGAGACATTTCAACTGAAACGTCCTTGAAAATATGCTAATTTCAGTTTTTTACAATTCTCCCTTTTTTTTTAATTCTTAGACTTAGAATGTACGGGTTTAAATCCTATAAAAACATGTTGATACCTTTTACCTCTATTTTGATGGGTGCCATGTTTTGAAATAACAAACCACCTATAAAATAACATATGATTTAACCGCTTGGTGGCCGCAAGGTCTAAGGTGCTACTCACACAGTAGATTAGACTGCCGATGATGGGGAAATCAAGGTTCGAATCTCGGTTGGGTGTTCTGAGGGTGTTTATTCTAAAATGTTTTGCCACTCTCCTTCCACGCAAATGTGGGGACACTTCCTCTAAATATAACCACCCTAATCCCTAAACCCACTAGCGAAATTAGTATATACGCGTATAAACCGACCGGGTAGTAATAAATGGTGTCAAAATAACTAAATAGTTTATATGACTATACGAAGCTTTATAGATATAAATCATCCATAGGTAGCTTCAACAAAGCAAGTCGACCCCTGAGACGCTCATTGTCAGCCCATGATTTACAAGCGTCCATAACAGACTCTGCCTTGAAAATATGAATGAAGAATTACCCTAGGCAAACTGGATGAATCCTGGATAGCTTAACGTAAAAGAATTGGCACCCTAACACAAGGGATCCAGGTTCAATTCCCATGTCCAGGTGTCAAGTTTTAATTTAACGAATACAAGTCTTATATATCTAAACATGACACATTTTTCACTGTCATTGAGAAGGGGAGGGGGTGGGTAGAATCCATGTCCTGTCCTTGCAGGTGTAAAGCTAGGTGTGCACTTGTCTGTCTCCTCAGGTGTAAAGCTAGATGAGCGCTTGTTCTGTCTTCTCAGGTGTAAAGCTAGGTGTGCGCTAGTCCTGTCTTATCAGGTGTGGAGCTAGATGTGCACTTGTCCTGTCTTCTCAGGTGTAAAGCTAGGTGTGCACTTGTCTGTCTCCTCAGGTGTAAAGCTAGATGAGCGCTTGTCCTGTCTTCTCAGGTGTAGAGTTAGATGTGCGCTTGTACTGTCTTTTCAGGTGTAGAGTTAAATGTGCGCTTGTCCTGTCTTCTCAGGTGTGGAGTTAAATGTGCGCTTGTATTGTCTTCTCAGGTATAGAGTAATGTGTGCGCTTGTTCCATCTGTTCAGGTGTAGAGCTAGGTGTGCGCAGCTATTCTCTATAAATATTACCGTAGAAAAACACTCCCCGGATTATCATTTTGAAACAAATTGTGGAAACCTTTTATACAAATTTCAATTATTAAAAAAATAAATGATCAGTAAACTACCCTTAATTTTAGATCTAAATCAATATCCCTCTTTCCTCTTGAGGTTTGGCAGTATAGCATCTAAATATCAAGTTTGAATTAAATCCATAAAACAGTTTTGCCTGTAGCCCCAGGTAAAACAAACAAACAGACAGAGAGGAAAATACTAGAGAGAAGGTAAAATAATAGATAGAGGAACAGACAGACAAAGGGACAGTAAAAGGAAGAGACAGAATTATAAGATTAATTTTTTTCAGTTTGAAGACACACAAAACGTTAAGATCCATCATAATATCGCGCTACAAAATGCTCATGATCACAATTCTTTCTCTATATGAGAAAGACACAAAAATACCTGTATTCGCTCCGACTCTGGCTTTGAGAGGGGTAGGTGGTGTTACGAAAGGGGGGGGGAGGGAATGCCGCGCCTCACCGGGCAACAAATGAGCCGGTAAACAAAGTGTCACAACCAGTTCTAACATCCTCGATTATACCAGAGTAGACCAGAGTAGACTAGCATTGCACCCCCAGTACTGATTTGGGCACGGGTGAGCCCACGTGAGGCGGCACCCGGTACTCCCCCCTCAACCTACAGCGCTCCAGAAATAAGGAATGAGGGGTGGGGGTGACGTCAACCAGTAGTAGTAAATTAGTAAAGGCCCGTTGACACTGTATTAGTTGACTAATGCAAGTCCACTAATTTGGCTGCGTGCCCACAACTTGCAGCGTGTAAACAGACAAGCAAGCTACTAACAAACAAGTCCACTTGCAAGTGAAAAAGTTGGTCACCTTCCAACTTTACTAATGCAAGTAGACAATTCAAAATGGCGGCAACTAAAAGAATGTTGTGCGGGAGACACTTATTTGTGGAATGTTATGAAAATGAGTTTTTGTGGAATTTTAAGCACCAGATTTATAAAGAAAAGAATGCTCAATGATATTGCACTAGAGGATATTGTAAAGTGATATCAGGCGTACATATTCTCAAGAAGTGTCCAAAATAAAATGTTACGTAAATGTTGCAAATGTGCCTTGTGAGAGATATTATTTAATATAGGTTAACAAATGTTATAAATAATTTGATTAAAACCATTATTTCCTACCAATCAACGTGGCATGTGTAATTTTTTTTACATACAATCCCAAAATATGATAAAACATTGTAGTACCATAATTAGTTCCGGCAACATAATATTCGTGTTATCGGCAAGTAAGGTATGAATGGCCGGTGGTTTTCACGCGAAATCAATCTCCATATTTGACATCTTTAACCAATCTTTATAAGTTTTAATTAATAATGTTCAGCCCATACACTTCAAACACTTTGTAGTAATGCTTTGGCAACTTGAGTTGATACACAACATTATATTATTGTCTCATAGCAAACCAGATAATGTATATTTAAACCAATCTACAAATTAATTTATTATTATTTTTAAGAAATGTTTTAGGCCTAGCTAGCTAGCATTTGACAAGATATTTTGTTATTAGTATACCAACATTTAAAACAGGGTTGAAAAAACCTGAGTTAGGCCTATTTATAAAAAAAATTCAACCTAGTTTGGTTGCATTGGGATTTATTGACTTTGAGTTTAATTTTATTGATCATTTATGCTAAGTGAGTTAACAAATCAAGAAAAATAATAAAATAATTATTTGGAATCAAATGAAGCATATTTTATGTATTAGGCAATTAAGAAGTATTAGACATACTCATCACAAACGTTTTTATGTTATCTATATAAAACAATTTTTTTAAATAGGTCAACCAACTATGACACAATGCGTTTACTGAGAAATTGTAGTTTATTTGGCCGCCCATTCTTATTCTAAATTCACCCTTCCTAGCTCCTAACACATAATCGTAATTAGTATATGCGTATTAATAACCCGAACGAGAAATCAGACGCAGTGATGAAAAAAATGGCTCCAATATAGAGATCAGTTAGCACCACTTCATTTTCAGCCATGTTTGTAGAAGCGATACTAATACAAGTGAAAAATGCGTGTCAACACAACTAGCATGTTACTAAGCTAATACTAGTACAGGTGACCTGGTGGTCTAGGGGTAAGGTGTCGGACTTCTGTGCTGAGGGTCCGGGGTTCAATCCTCGGTTCCGGCACAGATTTATCTGATTGCCAAACCCTTCCTTCACCTCTGACAAGACGTGTATTAATCACAACTTGTGAATGTGAGGAATGCCAGGCCTCCACCGTGGTTCGGATTCCACGTTAAACTGTAGGTCCTCCATTTCATCTCACAATCACCCTATCATTACACATTAGCGTAAGTGCGTATAACCCGAACGGGTAGTAAGACGCGGTGCTAATAATAATAATAATAATAATAATAATAATAATAGTACATTTGCATTAGACCACTAAAACCGTGTCAACGGGCCTTAAACCCTTGAACCAGCTCCCGTAGCCGCATTCCCTAAGGTAGTCCGGGACAACGTCCCTTAATTTCCATAAAATAATCCCAAAAATGCCCCACTTTATAAAAATCACTATTAAGAATAATTGCCTATGCCAGTAAAATCGGGGTTCGAATCCCGGCTGGGTGTACTGACGGTGATTTTTCCAAAAGTGTATTCCTCTCTCCCTCCACGCAAATGTGGGTAAGCTTCCTCTAAATATAACTTTCCTCATCCCTAGCGCATTATCGTAATTAGTAAATATTGATTATGCGTATAAACTGAGCGGGTAGCGGGTAGTAAGAGGTGGTACTAAAAAAAAGGTAGCCCCCGTTGAGATGATCAAGGCGTCGTGCTATTAACGATCACCGACAACCTCTGAAAAACTAGTTCGAATCCTGGTTGGGGATCAAAATTGAGTTATATATTTTCTGAGAAAAATTGTCTTAAAATTAGTTGTTCGGAGTTTGCTAAAATTGTTCTATCGGGTGATAATGGCCCCCAATTGTGAGTTTTTACTTTTATTTGACCAGTTAATTTTTTTAAATCTCACTGGAACTGTATTTAGTCTTAATTACACTATTAGTGTAGGGATAAACAAGGTAGAATTTTATAGGTAATGTACCCGCATTTGCGTTTAGGAATAGTGAAACAGGCAGATCAGATAGACAGAAGGACAGACAAACATGGGGAAAGACATACAGAATTAGAGACACAAATTATTTTTTTTTCTAGTTTGGGAACACGCAAAACGTTAAGATCCATTTAACTTCGAGGTAATGTTTTTTATTATGTTTACGATTACAATACTTTCTCTATACGAGAAAGTAAAAAGTATAAGATATAATACCTGTATTTTTTTTTAATATGCTCTTGATCAATTATATTCTCCCTAAGAAAAAAAAATTGAGATAAAAAGTAATGTGTTTTCGTTTTATTCACGGCACAAAAAAAACACACTATGTTATGTGAAACATCTTGCCTTTGATGTGAACAACAAAATAAAACCTTCTTTTCTTCCTTCTCCTCCTCCTCCTTTCCTTTCCCTCTACCTTTATACCTTATTACCAAGGCAAAGGGATAAAAATCCTATCACGGAGCAAGCGTTAAGTCTTCTTCAATTTCCCGCCCGCGGGTCGGGAAGTAGGGGGGAAGGGTAGGGTGGGGAGGTAGAGGAGACTCCTTCCTTCAAACTTACTCTTCCTCTTCTTTCTCTCTCCTATTCCCTTTCCTCGTCAAGGTACAAGAGGCGAAATGCTGTGCACAACGGTGTCAGATGCTTCCAATTAAAATACTGAAGCGGGGCGGCGGGGCACGTTGCAATCTGAGACGACGCTCCAAACTTACTCCCCTCCCCCCTAGGCTGTGTATAAAGCAGGGGCGTCGCATTGCCAACCTCGTCAAATTGACCCCAGGTTGTTCGTGGAAGCGCGCGACTTAGCTCTCTGAGCGTGCGCTACGAAGACGCGGAGATTAATGTTCAAAAGGAATTTTCTTCTAAGAGGTAGAGAAGGTGTGGGGGAGAGGGGGTTAATAATAAACGTTATCATAATTACCGTCACGGTTCCCTCGGAACGCTGAGCTTCGGACTGAGAGGGATATGGGGTGACCCATAATTAGCGACACAGCTAATTAACACCAGCGATACAATGTTGGCGATGATATTAATTTGGGAGAGTGTAAAGAAATCGAGAAAAGTCCAGTATTTTTGCAGTTGGCCAAAATAAATCAAATATTGTTCCAGTAGAAACAGAGAGTTTAATTCTCTTCACACGGTGATATCAACAATTGCTGAATAGTTGTCAAGGGTGTCCTGGAATTTAATGCCAACGTTCTCTCTTTATTTAAAAAGTGTGTCATCTAATGCCGCTATGCTCTTGAAATATATTCAACAACTGTTGATTTCAACATGTGGAGAAAATTAAACTCTATGTTTCTACTGGAGCAATATTTGATTTATTCTGTCCAAAAAAAGTTTGTAATTTTAATATAAAAACAGTAAAATTACTGATCTTAATTCACGTTCCTAACACTTCCGTCTTAACGACGTTGCCTTCTTGGTGAATTTGAAGCTATTTTGTGAAGCGGGTTGCATCTTCACTTAACGCACTCAACGCAGTCTAAGTTCAATCACATCTAGACGTTCAATGTACAGAATAGAAAGAGAGGGAAGAAAATGAGCGGTTCAACCCGCGAGGCCTCTAGCTTACATGCTGATAACAGTCGTCCTGTTCCGCTGACGAGTATAAACACTCACTCTACTATTTTGCGTTTGGCTAGAATAAATTAATTGCTTTTAAAACTGTATTTTTTCCATGTTTCCTATTCTAGATAGACATATGCTTCCCCAGGTAGTTTAAATCTTACATCCTGGCAAAAGGATTCCTACCGGCCATTTCCGTTAATAATGAATCCAAATAATCCGATTTGTAAACGATTTTTAAAAAAATTACAAAAAAACTACTTCAAGATCAAATAAAATAATATTGTGACAATGAAAGACCATATTTAGAATATCATTTAATAATTTATGGTTTTTTTGTATTTAAAACTCACCGAATAAAACGTAAATACTTTAACAAGGGAGATCCTCTACTGAATTAGGGATACCAGGTTCAATTCTCAGCATTGAATAAAATTGTATTATTGGTAAAATGTTTAATTTCGCCTTTTATAACGAAAAATTAACGATTGGAGATTTTTTGTTGTGTCTGTTCTAGATTTATGCTACTTGATAAGACGTGTGGTGATATAATCAGTTGGTTCAGAAAGGGCACGTTAAATAACTTATATTTAAAAAAAATCCTCATCGGCGGTCGTATGGTCGAACACGTCACTCTCTTGTTAGACTGTATCACAGGTGAAGGGGAAGTCGGGGTTAGAATCCCGATCTGGTCTAGAGTGCTTAAAAAATCCACGTTTTTTCACGAAAACGTAGTTACATTATTTCTATCTACCTCCCCGCTACATCAATAGCTTAGTCAAACACGATTGAAAAATTAATTAATCAATTACGATTTAGTGTAATTATTGAGTACTAAGAAAACTTATCGGAATTTGCCTGGTTAGAGAATATGAAACCACAATTACTATTTTTAGGGAGAGAAAATGCACTTATTTGGGGCGATGGTGGATTGGGCATTTTTTATGTGAGAGATTGTTGGATTGGGCATCATTGACTCAAATAGAAGGAATTGTAAACATGTTTATTGGGCATCGTCGACTCAAATAGAAGGAATTATAAACAGGTTGATTGGGCATCGTCGACTCAAATAGAAGGAATTGTAAACAGGTAGATTGGGCATCATCGACTCAAATAGAAGGAATTGTAAACAGGTTGATTGGGCATCATCGACTCAAATAGAAGGAATTGTAAAAAGGTTGATTGGGCATCGTCGACTCAAATAGAAGGAATAATAAACATGTTGATTGGGCACTTCACGGTATTATATTAATTGGAGGTTGTTAGTACAATAAATCGCCAGCAGACTACAGTGCAGTACAACCCATCCAGTTGAGCGATAGCTACTCCGAGGTAAAATTAATTCTTAATTAGAGGGGGATCAAAGCTAGGTTAGGTTAGGTTATGTTAGGTTGGGATCAATCCACCTCGGGAGGTAAAACGTACTGCAAGGTAGCAGCACCCAGTCAAAGTAACATCACATTATGCGTGGGTTAATCTTTTCACCGCCCAAAATAAACCGATCCACAATTAGATTGGGGGTAAACGAAAAATTTGAAAGAAATAAAAACGTTATATCTGCCCTGGGCTTGAACCCGATACCACACAACAACATCCCCCTCATCCTCACATTTCTCACTAATAATAATAATAATATTTAGCACCGCGTCTTACTACCCGTTCGGGTTATACGCTCATTTCTCACTACCAACAAACCCACACCTCATGGTGACGCCTCAAGGTGGAATAATATTATGCATGAAGATGCACGACTCCCTCACCCCGATTTTTATTCCCTCACAACTCCTTTTTTTTGAAATGACTAAACAATGATAGACTGAGCAAATATCGATGTTCGATTCTAAATTCTTTTGATGGCCCAATAAAGTAAACAACACAGTAGATGAAGCGGGCTCAAATGATTTAATTTGAATTTTCAATGCGACTAATAATATATAAATATGTGATGCAAATATTTTGAAAAGAGGAGGGGGGACTCTAAAGGTAGGAGAGGGACAGCCATCCCCCCCGACCCCACCACACACAGATAAATGCTAATAAAGTCCAGACCTATCAACATTTAATTAAAGCACGAAATCTCTCGTTGAAATCAAATAGACCCGTCAACATTCGTGAATATTACTTCATTCTGAATTAAAACGAAGCTGACACTGGCCCGACTATCAACGCGAGTGTGTTCTAATGTTTGTTTTGTGTTTTTCTTTGCTTATCGGATCTTACTACCCATCCGGGGTATTCGCATATTTTAATAACTATGATACCCGCTTCGGTGACCATGCGGTCTAAGAGCGTCACACTCGTATTAGACTGAACTGCCGATGAAGGAGAAATCGGGGTTTGAATCACGCCGGATGTACTAAAGGGGGTTCTACCTAAATGTTTTTACACCCTCACTACACGCAAATTCTGGTACACTTCCTAAAATTAAACTTACCTCATCCTTAAAGCACTAGTGTAAGTAGTACGTTTGAGTATAGGCTGAAAGGGTAGTAAGAAGCTGTGGTAAACAAAATACTATGAAGTACGGATGAGGAATGTAAAAATGTAGGGGAAAAGCAGCACACCAATACACCTGACTGCAGGGCCGTATTTAAGGAGGGGGGTTACGGGATCAAACTCCCCACACTCCAAAAACATATGTTAAAAAAAATACCAGAGTTGAATGGGGTAGAAATAAAGTTTTAAGAAAGAATAACTGTTAGTGTGCGCCTGTCCTATTGGAATGGATGAGTTTGGGTAAGAAAATGAGGGAGGAAAACCTGTCATTGGGGTGAAGGGGGAGGGACTCTGTGTGCGCGCATTTATTAATGAAGGTCACAAAGTGTATTTACATGCACTTTCCTTGTTAATGTTGTTGGCAAGATTTTTGTTTAGACCTTTTGGCATGTAAGTGTTAATGTTTTTGTCCGTTGACTTGAAGCCAGTTTTATAGTTTACTATTGAATACATTTTAAAATAATCTTGTTTGGTAATTTTATTTTATTTTACCTACTAGGCTGTAAAACATTAATAGGAAAGTAAAATTGTTTAATATTAGATCCTCACATTCTTAAATGGCAAACACGACCATGATTTATTAAGCCAGGTTAGATATTGAACTTAACCATAAGCTACATACAGGCGTGTTAAGGTTTTTTTTAATGAAATTTACCATCACCCTTGAGCGAAGAGGAGGGAAATCAACTCTTTGTTTGAATGTTTGGTCAGGTTTATTTATATGTACCGCCCCACTCTCATTCTATTTAGTTACGGCCACAATACACTAAAAAGGAGGAGGGCGGAACTTTTAAGGAAATAATTATATAAAAAGGTGAAACATTTGCAAATTTAAGAAATATTTGAATTATTTATTCAAAGTAGCAAACAGTGTTAAAATAACAAGTTGCATGGCCTTACATGTCAAACTGAAGTGTGTTGGAAAACAAATAAATCATGGCAATTTATTTCATGCGCAGTACGTTACAAAAAATTTAAGGTGTATAATTATATTATATAAACTTATCTAGAAGAGACCAATGAAATAAACGAAATTTTTTGCTATTATTTGAAGAAACTATTCTAAATGATAAACAGGCTTCTAATTCACAACAGTGAATTAAGATAAAACAAAATTAGGATCAAAAGTTAAATTTCTAGATATTACAAAGATTGCAAAGAACTTAAAGAGCCTCTTTTAAATGGTTTGCAACGCGTCAGATACAGAAAAAACAGTTTTAAATCTAAGGAATTAATTTAAATTTAAATATCGCACCAGATATTTACTTAAAACACAAAGATTTGACTTGCTGACTAAAATCAAACCTTCGCGAAACCATTACCCTCGTCACCTTTTAAAGAATTAAACAAGACTCCCACATTTAAATTTCTAATAGAAAAACAAAGTTACGTTGGAAAACTTGTAAATTTTGCCTAAATGAATTAGCGAATATTAAAGTCAAAACTATATTAATCAACAAAAATAAGTTACTTTAACATTAACTTCAAAGAAAAGAAGTCTACAAAATAACCAAATTAAGAAACATTGCCAACTTAAAGAATTTAAGTTATTACTGATAGCAAATTTTTTTATATTTAACTAATTATTGCAAAACACAAAAAGAACCAAGACATTTGGCTACCTATTTAAACCGAGAAAATAAATAGATACTAGCACCCATGCGGCAAGAGGAAACATTAAGTGCTCCATAGCAGAATTTACGTTTAGAAATAAAAAGTATTTAGCAAACATTACCGATGCCTACACTGAAAGATTTCCATAACAAATTAAACCAAAGTATTCAGGAAAATTAAACCCATCGCAGCAATATGTAGTTTATAGATTCAAACTGTAACGTTGTGTTACATTTGAACTCGCCCCCATTCTAAACTTCATACAGAACTCGCCTCTGATTCATACTATCCGCTCCAAATAATATTCAATAATATTCTAAACCCTACAATAGTACACTTCACTATTGTAGTTCCTGTAAATTGACACAACGTAATAGACAATTCTAATCAATAAAATCAATTCTATATAACAGTGGAATAGATTGGAATCGGTACTCACCAAATATATTCTTGTGGTTAGAGCAACGACGAGCAACACCGGGTAGTAACAGAGACTCCTTCACCGAAGTCAACCCCGACTAAATCAAATAGACATTGAAGACGTTCCGAGCCAAAACTATCTACGATCAACAGAATACTATCCACCTGCACCCTGATGGAAAGTTCCAGAACTACAGAAAAAACATCCGATTGAAGAATCACTGCTCTAAATGAAGAATGGGACAACAACATCAACAAGCTACGTATTGTTCCATTCCTTCTAGAAGGAAGGCCACCGACAGAATTGTTCTTTCCCCCCACCTTGCTACCCTGCTGTGAAAAACCCCTATTTAAAGTCCTGTAATCGTATTATTAAAATGACTATTCAACCAACACTGGACGGAGGAACATAGTCCTAGGACCAGGACTATGCCAGGATCATCCATGATAATCTACGAACGTAAATTATGGCGACGTATACTTTGAACACTATAATTCAAAACTTTAACTTTTGTATAAGCCGTGTTAGGCGTTGTAAATTTTTACATTAATTTTCTTTTCCAAATGTTAAACTATAAAATGTCTGTCGCAACTTGGGCGCTCGAGACAGCTGTTTATTTTGATCTTTACCTTATGATAACTTTTGATAATTTTTGTGTTGGAGAAGTTTATTAATATTTCATTCTGAAATAATGTTGTAAAAAATGTTTTGATTTCTTTTGTTATAATGAACACTTAAAAAATTTAACTTTGCTAAGTAATATTGTATGACAGATAAAAATTAATTAGTTATTAATTTTAAAGTTGAACATTGTTTAAATGTCTTTGCTAGACTTTGTTTATAGTAATTTATTAATTTTGAATTCACTAGTAAATGGAAGTTTCTAAACTGATAGTATAGGTCATGTAGTCCCGCGGGAGTTTGACTAAAGTCTGTTAGCCAAACTCTCGCGTATTTTAAAAATATCAAATAAATATACCTAATATTTAATATTTAAATTGATAAAGTCTGCTTTAAGTGATGCAGTGCAGACGCGTTTGAAACAATATAATAAGGCCCATAAGGCTCTTATATAAACCTTACGAATTTATTTACTGATTTATTATTTATTTGTGTATTCTTTTCAACACTGTGGGTTGTGTGTCTCTTAAAGACTAGCCCATTTGATTGTTTGATATTTCAAGAATGAGAGAAGTTCTCTCTAATGAACTGCGCTAAATAACTGTTTATTTCTAATAAGATTTTTCCACAGAACTCAGTACGATTATTGAGACCATGTAATTGAACTCTACTTTGCTACTAATTGTTTTTTGCTTTGAATAAACCATTTATGGTATTGTTATTTAAGTCTTGCATTTCATGTCCTTTGTATCTATGTAGCTTACTAACCTCCCTCTACCTTAAAGTTATCGATGGTCGTAAGGAAAGGTTGGAGAGAGGGGTGTAACAAAACAAAGATATTATCAACCATCCTCCCTAGATACTGTCCTAATCCTGAAGAAGACTCCTCGTGGAAGTGGCGGTTGTAATGGTTATCGATATTGTCTGTGTTCCCTCGTTCTATAGGTCTAGTTGCAAGGTGGGAAGGTGGGAGTTTTCCTTTGTTATTACGTTATTCGCTAACATCAGGTTAGAAGGCTGCTTTGTTGTCATCACGTACGCCAGGTTCTTGTTGTCTTGATATTCAGTCGCTGCATTCGACTCATTTCCAAAACACGAACTCCAAGACACCGGACGAGCAGTGGTAGAGCTACGCTGGTTTGATCACGTACGCCACACCGGTGTCCATGAATATGAGTGGTCTTGTCTTAGTACAGCACGGGCCAATCAGAGCATTGCAAGCTCACTCCGTTGGAACATCAGGGTGCTGCACAATTTGTAGCTTGTTTTGGACTTCTCTTCAATCTAGCATTCGTGGTGATGAGGCTGGACTTGCAAGTAGCTCTACTCCGGCAGATATATGCGTAAGTAGAACACCTATATTTGACATAGTAAGATCGTGATGTTTAATAATGCTGGATGTCTATGAGTACAAGATTATTTGGGGGAGTATTTCTATTGCAGGACGTCTATGAATATTAGCTTGTTTAGGGATGGGTAGTAGCATTGTCATATTAGCAGTAGGCTACACGCTAATTCTACATATAGTGGTGGTTATTTATAGTATTTACAATAGGTCTTATGTAATTAATTTATTATAGTTACGCAAAACTAGTATGTAAATTACTTTCGAATTTTTTCTTTCCTAAGATGTATTTTGTTCAGTTCATCTGAATGTACTTTATCGGTTTAAGCCAAGGTCGTTTCAAATATAAATGTCTGAAATCAATTATAGTAATTTGTTTATTTATCAACAATGTTTTAGCTTAATTTTCTAGTGAAAACATAGCATAGATTGTTGTTGATATTTAATTTGAGTATAGTTATCACCAAAATTACGGTCAGCAGACCCAAAATATGTATATAAATTATTAATGTGTAACTTTTTCAGTTATTTAAAGTACATTTGTAGAAAAACTGATGGATATTATGTTTTATTATAATATGCATCAGCTATGTTGTAAAATGTATCAGCTATGGTGTAAAAAAATAGAACATATCATTTGCATAGTATAAAACATATATATAAATATATATAAATAAATATATATATATAAATATATATATATATATAAATATATATATATATATATACCAATACTTCACGACTCACACATATATAGTTAACTAGTAGAGAGCTTAAGGTTTTTATCAGTTTAGGTGATTTATGTGGTTCCCATTTTTTTACAAAATATGATAGTGTAATAAAATATTAATCCTTGTGCTGTTAAATATTTCTAGTTCATTATTTAATTGGGTCTGTCTGCCCCCCTCCCCCCCGAACATAAATCCTGGATACGGGCCTGCCTGACTGGCATTCAAACCCCGATCTCCCCGTCTGTAAATACCAAATATCCACATATTTCTGTTGATCATTAGGAGCTAAATGCCCGGGAAACGAAAGGTAACTGTTATATGAGTGTAGAATGGATCTTTGCGAATCAAATGATGTTATTTAATACAACACAAATTGTACTGTCATTTGTATTTTCCTCCTCCCCTGTTTGATTTCCTATTGCTGGACAGCTCCACGCAGGAATGTTATATATAAACCCACCTGGTTTCTGGGCGTTTAGGAATCTCTGATCGAATATTCTAACACCTTAAAGTATGAGTATAGAGGACGTGGGAAAAGTTCAGTGTTTTTGCAGTTTTTATATCAAAATTCGAAACATATTTTTGAACAAAAGAAATCAAATATTTATCTAGTATAAGCATTAAGTATAATTTTCTTCACATAGTGATATCAACAGTTGTTGAATATCTGTCAAGAGTGTCCTAGAATTTAGTGATAACATTTTTCTTCATTTAAAAAGTTTTTCATCTAATGCTGCTAAGCTCATTACAAATATTCAACAGCTTTTGATATCATCATGTGAAAAAAAATTAAACTATATTTATACTGGAGCAATATTTTATTTATGTTGGCAAAAATTTTTTTTGCAAAAAAACCTTCTCTTTTCTCGAGTTCCCTAAAGTCCCACCTTAAGAGACTACTCTATAGTAACAGATGTTTTGATAAAATAAAACTTTCTATTGACTATCGTTACGTGCGTTCACGGAGAACCAATCATTAACTATACAAACAAATGAACATCGTTGTACGAATAGAAATAAAAGCTCCAATAACAACGAAGGAAATTATCGCCAGCCTTATAAAAGTATCGTATTTTAATTTACCTATATTTAATAACCATCCATAGAAAACTTTATTCACTTAATAAAAGATTTTTGTTCATTTTAACTTAAATAAACAAATGAAAAATAAAATTATCAAAATGTTCATTGTGTCTACACCGAACTCGCCGGAATTGTTTTTAGTTCGAAATAAGCTTGATTATACAAAGTGTTACTTCACCATTAGTTTACACGATTTTTCGTAATTAAGGGCGCGTCACAGAAATTGAACGTTATTTTAATATTTAATTTATTTGAAAATTATCTTGAAACGGATTTAAAAAACTAACAACGCACATCAATATAATATTTTAATGTTATTATTCATTTTATCACTGCGTCTTACTACCCGTTCAAGTTATAAAATTATATAATAATTACTGTATAGTATTAGGAATGCGGAAGGAAGCATTTTAGAGATAATCTCCCCGCAATTGAGTGGACGGAGTGTAGGAAACTATTTAGGGAAAACTACCCTCAGTAGACCCGGACGGTATTTGAGCCCCGATCTCCCCGCCGAAAATAAATAAAATATCTCTCAGTAGATACATTTTAATTTCATTTTCTACACATAGTAATATCAACATTTATTCAATATCAGCCATGAGCATAATGGATTTGTCCAGAACTTTTTCTTGTCGTTTAAAATATTTGTTATGACATTAATAGTCACTTTATTGGATTTGGTATAACTGCTGGGCGAATACATTTAGACCAGCTTCGATGGCCGCATGATCTAACGCGCTACTCTCGCAGTAGACTAGACTGCCGATTACGGGGAGATCGGGGTTCGAATCTCGATCGGGTGTAATGAGGGTGGTTTTCCAACATTGTTTTCCGCTCTCCATCCAAGCAAATGCGGGTACACTTCCTCTAATTATAGCCTTCCTAATCCTTAAAACCATTAGCGTAATTTAATAGATTGTCGTGTATCGGGTAGTAAGACGTGGTGCTATTAAAACACTCATGAAAATGTGGACCTCAAATTTGTGGCGTCATTTAAAATGATTAAAATATTAATACATGTCCAGGCTACACCAATCTTTAGCTCAGTTTGCAGAAAAATTATCCAGTACTAATGTACCGCTACCCAGAAGACGCCCGAGTGAACTAACTGTACATATTTTCCGTAGAGGTTCTTTCCATGTCCTGATGAGGTTAGGGGATGATGATAGTGAATATGACGGGGTGGAGCCAGTGAAGATCTTAACCTAACTTGAGCCTAACTAACCAAACCCTTGTGATCATGGGAACTATTCTCCTTTCAAGAAAAATCTCGCGGTACCAGCCGGGAATCGAACCCGGGACCTATAGGTCAGCAGTCAGGGGCTCTGACCGGTACACCCCGAGGCCGGTTGTCATTTGAAATATTCCATAATTGATCTCCCTTAATGGCCCAAGTTCTGGTTTATAAATTAACGTCGTCACCATTCTATTATTAGTTCTCATAATTTATTTGGATTCACCCCAGCTACTCATATACTAGTTGTTTGGACGATTAAATAACATTTAGAAATATATGTTTTTTGCTAACCGTGTGAGAGAGAGCAAAAAATATTTTATTCTTCTCAAAGCACATATTGAACTTCACATCTAGTAAGTTTCGCTTATCTGGTAAAACATATCTCGCTTCTTTTAGGTTTTCAGTTCAAGACGAAGCACTTCTGTCTAGACGTTTCCGAACAAAGTCTGAATATAATGTATTGGTACATTTGTTGCGCGATCGATTACATATCTTATTATTACTTCAAGACTTATCAACAGAGAGAGAAAAAAAGCAACGTAGATATTTTGAAAGCTTTTCTCTTGCATGTAAAATGATAAAACACATTTATTTTTATGTATTTTATATTTATTTTCTCTTTTTACTTTCTCTCGACACTGAGAGAAAGTATTGAGATCGTCAAAAAAATCGTAACTAGATATTTTGATAAATGTCGACGTTTAATGACCCCCTGAAATCGAAAGGGTTGTTTTCGCAATGCCGTCGTCTGTCTGTACCTCGGACTAGAGCCGAAACTATTTTACCGATCGGGCTAAAACTGGGTATCTGGGGCTTCAATAAGGTCCTCCCAAGGCATTTTTGGAATTATATATCCAACCCTAAATTTAAGGGTAGTTTACTGAAGGGAAAAAACAGAGAAAAAAATTGATTTTCTCGAAATTAGTTCTAATAGTTTTGATTAAATTTTATATCTATACACCGTTTATCATTAAAAACCAGATGTCAATTCTCATTTTCTCATGAAAACCACTTTGAGGGTACACGAGGGAAATTTTCCAATTTTGATCATTACTCTGCAACTATTATATATACGAAATAATTGATCATTGTAAATTTGTAGTACTATTAAAGATAAGAATCTTTTATTTGAAATATATTTTTATGCAAACAATAATTTTTGAGCTAAAAGCAAATATATATACTTTTTAATTCAGATCTTTGAAAATTAATTTGATTCTCTTGTTCTTTGGTGGACAAAGATGTTTCTCTTTTCTCAATTTTTCTGTAACAGTGTCCCTAGTTCCTAATGCCATAGAGTAAGTAAGTAACAGTGCACATTATTTCATTTATGATCTTTGGTGAAGTGTTTCTACAACAATGTATTGACCTATTATTTCTTTTCATAAATCTTACGAATTTTTAATAAATGTCTATTTTAATATAAAAGCGAGAGAAAATCTGTGCGGTGCACCGTACCATTTATTTTACTATCTCATTGTAACGACTTCAGTATTATTTTATTTATTTGGACTTAACACTAAGAGCCACATTGCACCAGATTTTCTGTTCCACCTCTGGTAAAATATTAACCTACAGCGCTAATTAGTAAATTTAATAATTTGAATATTTAATTCTTTTGTGTTGTAGTTTTTACATTTTCATTTAGCTTGTGATTAGCTAATAATAATAAATACTATTTTTGTGTACCGTGTTTTCAGAAGTGATGACACCAGATAACTATTTCTTTTCATCCACCAATCAAGAATGAATGGAAGGCGCCAAAAACTAGAGTGAGAGGAGTTGTTACAAAGATGCAGGTGTTCCAAAAGCTGACTCTTACGTGGAAGTGGTAATATACTCCATTCACGGTAGGAATAACTCTCTGAAAGGTCTTTCTTCCTACCAATATCCTACTATATAATATATTTCTGGTAGGGAAAAAGGCCTTTCAGAAAACAATTCCTACGCTGAACAACAGACTTTAAATCATAATATCCAGGTAACAAGTACAAATACGAGAAATATGGTTCTACTTCGAATACAAATAATGCCTTATAAAATTAGAATATAATTACGTTAAAGGGTTAATATTAGATATAAAAGGGATGGGAAAAACTACATTTCAAGTTTATGTTCAAATTCCAAATTGTATATGACAGATATTCAAGAACCGATGATATTAGTATGTGTACTGTTTGGGCACGAATCACAATCAACTGATCGGTAACCGGCTCCGTGGTCAGGGCACCTGGCTACGAACCTCGAGGATCCAGGGTTCGATTCCCATCTGGTACCATAGGTATTTTTTATTTTAAGATGAATTATCCCAACGGTCATCAGGGTTTGGTTAACTAGGCTCAAGTTAGGTTAAGACTAACACCGGCTCCACGACTTAATAATCACTATCATCACATCATCTCATTAGAGGTAAGACGTGTAGACAACATCCATTGGTGTACCATATACAACGCTCTGAGCCACCAGAGTGGCTAAAGGTCAACACTCACAGGCGACAAAACTGGATGTCATGTTCTTTCCGGTTAGTAATGGCATAAATATTTTTTAAAAGACGGGAAAACTGTATTTTATTTTTGGTAACGTAAAAAAAAGAGTAATATCCCCATATCTTTAATGTTCAATAAAAATGTAACCTAACTAAAATTCCCTCCTAAAAAAAGGACAATAAAGACAACGTTTCTAACAATATTCCCGTTCCCTCCCCGCTCCTCCCTCCACCCACCAAATTACACGGTTAAGTTCATGAAGCCAGTTACTTGACAAACAAAACACACCGGTTCACAAACACGTTGGGGGAGGGGGGAGTTAGGGGTGGTTTAGTAAGGGAAAGGAGGGGGTGGGTGCTATACAATTAATTC
>CABFWO010005497.1:0-47008 GCA_902155825.1 Timema genevievae | reverse complement strand
CCATCTAGTGATATGTAACTTGTTGTACACTGTACATTGTGGCAGGGGAAGGGAGTTTTGAACAACTGTTGCGATGTGCCCACCTACTGATATGTAACTTGTTGTACACGTACTTATTTACAGCCGCGTAATCTCGGCGATGTTGTGCTTTACTTCAACTTACATATTTATTAAGGTAGAAGATGACTTTTCCGGACATCTTTTAAATATGATTTTCTCTTCATTTCCGCCTACAGATGCTGTGGTTTAGGTTTGGACAGAGTGTTTAGAAACACCCTGTAAATTTCACTAAATTGTTTATATACTATAACGTGACATTTTAGCCGCGTAGCCAGAAATCTATTGAGCGAACGATTTGCTAACAACTGGAAAAGTTGTGCAGGACCTACTGTCTAGCCTGCGCGCTCCCCAAGCTTAAATCCTTTGGATTTTTATTTGTGGGGCTACTTGAAACCAATTGTTTACTCAACACCCATTGACAGTATTGAAATACTTCGCTAACCAATTCGTCAACAAATTCGACAAACACCCGGTATTTTTTGAAAGAGTAAGCTGTATTTTACCACATGACGACTAACAGGCTTGTATTCAGACTGAAGTTGGAAATTTTAAGAACTTCCTATAATGTTAATCAGCTCCACATTATACTTTTTATTCGTTTATGCAATATTACGTTCCATTCCTGATACATTAGGTGGTGTAATTGCATTAGTTATATTAATCACAATTTTATTCAGCTTACATTTCTATAGTGAAAAAAATATTTAATGTGTGATCAGGATTCACGTAACTTAACGTAACAGCTCGAGCAAAGCATAAACAATGTATTTGAACTGAAAGAGTAACTATTTAATTTAGAAATATTAACCTGAATTGAAGCCCGACCTGTTGAAGATCCATTATATCATTATAGGTCAATTACTTGCAATTTTATGTTTCGAACTGTTAGGTCATTTTATATTAGAAACATATATGTCTAAGTTTTTCTCATATATATATATATATATATATATATATATATATATATATATATATATGTGTGTGTGTGTGTGTGCTAACGTTATCCTAAAGATTTACACATTATTTTACATTACAAGTAAATATAAAAAATACAATATCGCTTTACCAAACTAAAACATTGAGAATGGGTACTTAAACAAAACTCGATTATATCGGCCTAAGTTTCAAATACATGCCACGTATGTATACATACACCCAATAAATTAAAATGATCGAGCTTGTGTTTCATCTTAGAACAGGTTCGTCTTGGCATGTTCTCTTTTTTTATCTACTAGACGTCTGAAACCTTAGTTAGGTCGGTAGTATGTCTGTCTACTGAACTAAGGGCCCCATGTTCAATTCCCAGCATGGTCGAAAAAGTTATCATTGGTGAAATGTGGGTTTTCTTTTTCATAGTGGGGAATTAACGGTTGGGGGATGGTTGTTGTGTCTGTTCTAGATTTAAGTTAGTTTATATGTTGTGTGCTGATATAATCTGTCGGTTTAGAAATTGCATGTTAAATATCTCAAATTCTAAACGAAATGAAAATAAATAAAAATCTACAAGACGGAATATTGTTCAACTTCTCTTAAGACTTCCACCACGCCGGACGAAAAATTGAACATTCTTCTTGTTGTTCCTTTTTTTAAAATTATTATTCGAGATTGAAGTGAATGTACGTTGAAATATCCCGCCTGTGACGGGAAATATTGTTTTAAAAGGCGCCCGTCTTCAGTTTAGTAAAAAAATGGAGGGGAAAGTATCCAATAAAAAGATGGCAAAGTTCTTATGTCTTATGAAAACAAACCAAAAAACAATCGTCCAAGAGCACATTTTATATCGTTCGTCCAATATGTCCTCGGTTTTAATTTAATAACAAGCCATAAGAGTTTATTTTATAAACCATCACCCTTTACTATCTGGAGGGTAAATGGTGAGCTATGATGGGTTTACATGGCGGTGAAGTTTCTTAAAGGGGCCGCCTCGATAAACGAGAAATAGCCACGCAGACATCACCTCTTACGCAATATTTAATCCTACGATACATTATTTCAAAATATTGTTCACACCAAAATATAGTCAAAAAATTCCTACAAGGTTCTTTTTTCCTTAACAACCCTATATTTTGATTTTTTATTAATAATAGAAAAAGTGTGAAAATGTAACATTAGCTCATTTTCAACTACTTTTAAAACATATTTGATGAGCTATGAGACTAGACTTTATGAAAAAGGGCTCTAGATTTAGAATTCTAATTAGGCCTAATACATTAATTTTTTTGATATGCTAACACCATAAAATTTTAAGATATTTGAGAACTAACAGCGAGCTTTTCTCTTTAACTTGAGATAGAAAGTTTCGTGGTTTTCTTTCTCCTCTTTATCACTAACTTGATAAAGGGTGGTTGTAGTTGAAGGGATAAAGAGAGTACAAGCTTACACAGAACAGATAAATAGTTCCAGAAAAAGACAAGAATTATTATATTTTAAGCTGTACGGCCTCACAGAGATTGATACTTTCTCGCTGATCAAGGCAGCTGCCTTAAAATCTCTTTGCAACACTAGTTGAATATTGTCAATATTTTTTGAAATATAGTAGTAGAACGACGACCATCTCAATCGATTTTTGACAAGGGTGGGCCAGAAAATTAAAAAAATTCACAAAGTTGGATTAAGGAAAAAAACAACTGTAAGGTTTGCTACCTTACAGGGTAAACATATTTTCGGCAACTAGTCATAAAATCAAATGAAATAAATAGCCGCATCGGTGGTCGTAGGATCTTATGCATAGCTCTCGTTTTAGACTGGATTGCCAATGACAGGGAGATTGAGGGTTTGAGTCCCGGTTGGATATATTTCACAAATTTGGGTACGTTTCCTTTAAAATCCCACCTTCCTCATCCCTATTTCATTAGCGTAATTAATGTATGTGTATAGCCCGGAACTGGGTGGAAAAAGTGTATATAAATCAATTAGGTACAGTCTGTGTAATAACTAATAATGGCCTAGATCAGGCGAATGTAAATGAACAGCGCTTTACATTTACGTTATGTGGAAACGTAACTTTCTGTTCATGCGCACAGATTAACGAGCTGTTCATACAACTCTAATTACGCGCCCACACACATCCAACGTTCCTATTAATATGTAGTTTGTGTTGATCAATAGTCAACTCTTGTTGCACTCAAATGGTTCGTGTGGGGTACTTGATAAGGTTTCATTTTAGCGGAATATAATAACACGCACTCACACGACCTGGCTATATAGGGTGTCTAGTGGCATATAATAGCACGCACTCACATGACCTGGCTATACAGGGTGTCTAGTATCCAGGTTATAGTGGCATATAATAGCACGCATCAACATGGCCTGAATATATAGGGTGTCCGATATATCTGATTGGTGTGGCACGAACAAAAACCAGGGAAGAATTATTGATGTATCTACTATCACATCTTAATAACCGTCAGAGTTGAACGCATTTACGCTAAAGGAGTAAGGATTAGGGAAGTGGAATTGAGAGGAAACTTATTGAAATTCGCGAGGATGGTGAGTGTGGGAAGTAATAAAGGAAAAACTACTTCCGTATATGTAAACCCGGATTGGGATTCAATCACAGATCCCACTGATGAACCAGACGAGACAGACGCCTTCATCCACGCGGCCACAAGTGCTTGTCTGCCTCTTAGTATTTATATACTTATTTAAATACACATATAGATACCAAAAAATATGTTATATTCGAGAATAAATTAGTGTTATTTGAGAACTCGAATGAATATAAGTCCATATAAATTTATACTAGCACATATGGGTGTATACACGTAAATAGTATACCTTGTCGTTATCGGGGTAAAGTGCTCGCCTCGGGATCCAATGTTCGTGGGTTCAAACCTAGCCGGGGTTGACGGATTTTTCTTGAGCGATAAAAGTCCGTAGCACAACTTCCTTCGATGGGGAGGTAAAGCCGTCGGTCCCATGTCGATTGTGGTCTGTAAAATAAGCCTAGAAGGTATGTGAAAATACCTTTCTCTGCAAAATTGGTAGCCCTTTCGCTCTCACTCATAGAAATTCTCGTGTGCTGATATAATCAGTCGGTATAGGAAGTACACGTTAAATACCTCAAATAGTAATAATAACAATAAAGATATATATGTATTTATATATAATATGTATATACATAATGTATATGCATATATACCCATATATATGTATATACAAATACATGCGTATAGATAAATACATATGTTATTCACTGGAAGCAATTTTATGAAATTAATTTATCTCAGTTTTAAAACAAATTGAATGTTTTGTTCTACTGAACTAGCCCACAGCACCCGCAGGTAATACCACCCGCCTTCCCTCCCCCCTGTGTTTACACTCTTGCCCATTTTATTCTATTTTAACTTGTTGACCATTTTGCATACCAAGTAGGGGCTGCTTATGTAGCTTTTTTTTTAATATCTGGCGTTACACGAACAAGAGTAATCCGATAAACCATAAAAAAACCATTTTGATAACTCCCTTCATGCATAACTTGCTCATTATACCATTTTATTTATTCACAACGGTCTATGTGAAGTCATGTGATTAAAAATACAAGTGTTGATAAAAAAAATTAAAAGCGTTACGACGTGCTTTCGTTTCTTTGTCGGAACATTTTATCTATTATTCTACCAAAGAATGCACATATTTTGAAATGGTGCACTAAAAGTTTGTATTGGTGCATCCAGAACCAATTTTATCAACAATATATTTTAAGGGGTTTTCAATCTAGTCCTAGGAAGTGCACCAGCATTAGCGTGTAGAGATGGAAAACCATAGTGATAAACCACATTTAAAATAACAATAAAAGTCTGAAGATGAATGTCTGTTTGTATCTCGACTTAGAGCTGATACCATTTTTACCGATCGGACTAAACTTTTTTTTTTAGCACTTTAGCACCGCGTCTTACTACCCGTTCGGGAGGGGTCACGGTGCTCAGTCGTATGGCACAGGCCCGACGTACGAGGCCGGGACGCGATCTGGGCCCGCGAACGTTTCATATAAACGAGCACTAGACTGTCTTTGCCACCTCCCGGTACTGGCGGATCTCTAAAAATCCTGTCGGGGCGCCTCCACTTGGCGGCCCTGGGCAATGTGATCGGAATTGGCCGACATAGCTAAGAACCCGATAAGGTCATCTGTATGTGAGGGGCGAGGCTCTTGGACATGCACTAAGCGGTTGGTAGTGCGTACCCGTGTAGCGGGGATAGCTGGTCAGGGCACCTCCACGAGGTCCTCGCTGGGCAACTCCGGGCAGTCGGGCTCAGAAAGTGTGCTAGAGGGGCGGCAGCCACAGATCGGGGAAAATAAAAAGGACTGGGGGAGTATGAATGGATTGAGGAGACGACTGTTCGGAGGCTGAGCTCCTGACTTCCTCGGAATTGGGCAATCACTAGGAGGAGCCAACTCCTCGTTCCATCCGGTCTCAGTGGAGTGGGGGTTCATCTCAAGTAACCCAAGGCAGGCCGGCATGGGAGGGCTGGTACTGGATTTTTCGGGTGCTCTAGTACCAGGAATGGCACTCATGGACTTCGGTTCATGTCCGGCGAAAAGACTACGTTGCCGATGGCATATAGTAGTTGCATCATAAAAGGCCTCTGAGCCCGGGGATGGTATAGCTAAAAGGCCCTTCGCGGGATCTCTACGGAGATGTAGTTTGGATTCGACAACCCGTTCGGGTTATACGTCTATGTACTAGTTACAGTAATGGTTTAGGGATTAGGATTAATTGAGTTCACCCGCATTTGTGTGGAAGGAGAGAGGAAAACCCTTTAGGAAGAACCCTCAGAGCACCTGACAGGGATTGAGCCCCGATCTCCCCGTCTTTGGTAGTCTAGTCTAACACGAGAGTAGCGCGTTAGACCACGCGGCTACCGAAGCGGTTAACTTGGTATCTAAGGTGTTCATAAGATTACCCCTAGAATTTTTTGGAATTACATATCTAACCCAAAATTAAGAGTAGTTTACTGAAGGGAAAAAAAGAGAAAAATCGATTTTCTTGAAATTCGCTTTGCGATTTTGATTAAAATTCATATTTAGGTATTGTTTAGCATTGAATACAAAGGGGAAATTTTAATTTTCCCATTAAAATGAATTTGAGGCAACTTTACATAAGTGGAAATTTCCAATTTCGAATCATATCTCCGCAAATATTTGAGATACGATATAACTGTCTCATTGCAAAGTTGTAGCACTATTGAAACTTAAAAATTTTTATTCAAATTAAATTTTCATTAAATTAATAGGTTCTGAGCTATAAGACAAATATATTTTTATAAGGTCTTTGGAATGGGAAATTGATTACTATGCTCTTTGGTGGACAGATATATGCCCTTTTTATCAATATTTCTGTAACAGTGTATATTATTTATGCTCATTGGTAGAGTGTGTTTATTTTTCCTCTCCATTATCTTTCTGCAACGCTATTTCAGGCCTGTAGGTGACATTAAATAATTAAGCTTAAATGGAACTTAATGGATTCTTAAAGACAATACCTGCAGGGTGGTGAACTCTATTGAAGAGAAGTGGAACCAACTAAAATGACACGTTGATATATCTATCCTTACACGTCACTAAAATATATTGTGTTATTGTTATTATGCTTGGGTAGTTGGACGAGTTTGAAGAAAATAAACACAGTCAAATATAAAACATGAAATTACATCTTGCTTTAGATAGAAAATTAAACATTCTCATTTTTACTTTATAGAGCAGCTCACTTCCTAATCCACTTCAACATCTCTCCTCTCTTTTCAACCCCACCTTGATGTGACAACAGCTGCGTTGTTCCTGAGTTCGAGTATCGACCGAACCTCCCTTCAAATATTCATTGGCCCGTTCTGTTTCCACGAGACAAGCTCTGCTACACCTCACGGCCATGGATAAACGATACTAGGATACAGTCCTGACTGCTGCTCCTCACAGCCATGTATGTACTATTCTTAGGATACAGTCCTGACTGCTACTCCTCACAGCCATGTATGTACTATTCTAGGATACAGTCCTGACTGCTACTCCTCACAGCCATGGATGAACGATTCTGTGTGAGTATAATTCATTTTCATTTTGTTAGCACGCTTTAGGTTCAATGTTAGGCCTATATCAATGGTGTATCGAAATTATGTGTTTGGTAGACATAGAAATAAACCTCCAGTCATTAATTAATCAATTGTTTTATAACAAGAGGTATTAGTATTAAAATAATAAAAAAGGAATTATATCCGAATACACTGATTTTATTAGGTTTTTAGTGCAAGATGTCTTTTAATTCTCTGTATCCTAAAAATAAGTATTTTTATCTAATAACAATAAGTACAACTTTAGCAGTGTAGTATATATTAAATCACCAAAAATAGTGATGATCTCAAAATAGTAATCTAGGGCCTGGCTATATTTCTGTATCTCTTTTCCAAACGAAGTAAGAGGAACTTTTTTTTATCAGACTTACAAAATTTGTACTTGAAAAAGATTGCATTTCAATGCATAGATTATTGTATATAGGTATTGATAATATCCACCAAAAGTGACAACTGCCGATCACATGACACGACGTATGAATACGCGAGAGTAGGTCTTTTTACTGTCAAATAAGAACCTTCCTAAAAATATATTGGATTATACCAGTGATCCAACGCTATATATATAAAAATTAAATAATTTATATCCAAAATAATGGAAAGTATTATATATTCACAGGCTGATTAGTAATTCGTGGATACAGAGATTATCACATGATTAGGTGGGTAAATACAATTCGAAAATACTTTTTGCAAAAAATCAGTTTTCCCATAGCTTTTTTTTAGAAAAACGACATTTAAAGTTAGAGAGGATTGATGTACCTGAAACTTCATAGTCACCGGCGATTAGACGTGGACAGAAATACGAGATNAGAGGATTGATGTACCTGAAACTTCATAGTCACCGGCGATTAGACGTGGACAGAAATAAGAGATCAGTCATGTGTAAGCAGCAATGAACTACACACACGTAGAATAATGTGATATGATAATGACCATGGGCGTATCTGACAGTCGAGCCGGACCTGCGGCGCAGCTGTACGCTGATCGTTTCTCCGGGGCCAGCATCGTTGGGGATGCGTTTGTGGCCCCCTGTTTGATACCAGATCGTTTGGATTCCTATAAATACCATCTGTTCCTTGACATGGTGTTACCTGTGCTGCCGAAGGACGTATTATTGCTTGTACGACAGAGGATATGCTATCAGTGTGACTATGGGGCACAAGTGCGGCGACTAATTATTAATCAAGTCTACCACAACAGGTGTATCGGGCGTGGGGGGGTTGATGTAATGGCCACCAAAGCTACCAGACCCTGCACCACTCGAGTCTTTTTCTTGTGGGGGCCACCTCAAAGCTCTGGTGTACCCAGCTGACGACCAACCGCAGTCTCTCGAGGACATTGTGGCACGAATTCATGCGGCTGTTACGACAGTTGACGTCGCCATTCTTTGCCCTTGCCTCATGCACACCGAATCCATACGCCGTTTGGAGTAATGCGTAGCCATGCGAGGATCGACCTTCGAACACCTACTGTGAACTAACATATTATAAGTTTGTTTTAAGTTTCAGGCACAGCGTTGCCACATCACCCCTCTCTACCTTTAATGCCATTTTTCTCAAAAGGTATGAGGAGAACGGATTTTTCGCTAAGAGTGTTTTTGACTTATATTTATCCACCTAATCCTGTGGTACTGTCCGTATCTATTATTATTATTATCATCATCATCATCATCACCGCGCCTTATTACCCGTTCGGGTTATACGCACTTACGCTAATGTGTAATGGTTAGGGTGATTGTGAGATGGAATGGAGGACCTACAGTTTAACGTGGAATCCGAACCACGGTGGAGGCCTGGCATTCCTCACATTCACGAGTTGTGATTGATACACATCTTGTCAGAGGTGAAGGAAGGGTTTGGCAATCAGATAAATCTTTGCCGGGACCGAGGATTGAGCCCCAGACCCTCAGCACAGAAGTCTGACACCTTACCCCTAGACCACCAGGTCACCTGTCCGTATCTGCCAATTACTAATCACATTGTATATAAATTAACATATATATGTATATATACAGTAGTTCCTATTATCTTGGATATAATTTATTTTAGATGTAGATTATAGCATATTTATACTTGTATTATGCACCAACAATTTGGGGATACAGATTTGAAGAGTAATTATTATATCTGGGGGTAGGTAAACCAAAATGTTGAATACCACTGGTAGGTGTCTAAAATTAAGACACAGGACTAGGAGGATGAATATCTTGTACACAGGTCGATGAGTCGTACGTTAGGAGGCCTAGGGGCAATTGGCAAACTAGACCAAACCGAATGCTCTCGAGTCTCAGCGTGAAACAATGAACTCAGATTTCGTAGGACGACCGCATTGGTATAACGGTGTGGGTGAATTGGGGGCGCCAACAACTTTCGAAAGGTCCGCCCGTCCTTACGGTAAGTGACGGCACCATTTGGGGTTTGCGGGACTTAAAAACAACCCAGCCCCTAATGACAACTCCATTCTCTCAGTATTTCCTACCCTTCAAATTAAAGAAGGTTGGTTTCTAGCCTGGGACGGAGTGGGATGACCCAGGGGAAAGAGAGGGAAGGGGGGAGTTTGACCTTGACCTATAAATGTTACGACAAAGTAATTTCGTTCAGACCCTGTGAAGTGATTAAAAGCTTAATGAGACGTCACTCGTAACATTTCAGACGAAAACGAACACCTTTGCCCGTCTTCCCGCTCGAACACTTAAGCGACATTGTTCAGGATTATATGGAGTCCTGGGCAGATCTTTATTATGTTTGATATCGTGGATGACTTAAGTAACCCTCCTCCTTCATAAATAATACCCTTTAATACCCCTTTTAATCTCTTCTTCTCAATTAATCGTTTGGAAATCAGATACTATGACTACATTTTTTCGATATATAGAGTATAGGCATCTATTATATAATTATATTATTAATCAATATTAGGATTTAGGGTGTATAAATGGCTGTTATAATATATTCTAATTCTAATAATAATACTAAAACACCTCACGAATGTTGAGCTGATATATCTTAAAATTATGAATCTCATTTTTCCAATTTACACACATATATACGTTATAAATATACATATGGGTGTGTGTCTGTGTGTGTGTGTGAAAAATGAATATTTTATATTTGTATTTTAAATATATAGTGTGTGTATGTATGCATTATATATACGTATAAGTAGTAAGTGAAACAAGAGTTCTGGACCAATTTCATCTTATAAGGTTAACATTGATCCTCCTCACGACATGTGGAGTATCACTTTCCCTAAAAGGTAAACATTTTATCCTCGACACTTGAGTTAGTTAATTTTCTCCTAGCCCCGTTTCCGTCCATAACCGCCAACTTTCACAAGAAATTATATATTTTTAATTTCATTAATTAATTCTAGCAAATTTTAAAATAATTAATTTATATATCAACAATAATTAATTTAATATTTATTTCTTATTTATAGCGACAATTTAACTATAATAGAAGATGTCGACCTCCTTTCTTCCATAAAATTATCATTAATTCTCCACATTGGGAGTAGGAGATGGATCGGTAACAATTATTTTTGGGAGATTAAGGATATAAATATGATATTTCATTGATGTGTCGTGGATGTGGCCAGGATAATCACACAGTAGGGTAAAAAAGATGGTTCTGGCACAGTTTTTGAGCAAGATAGCCACCATGGACGCCAGCCCTTACCCTACTCCCCACCCCTTTACCTCATCCCGACGGTCCTCACTCCTACCCCTACTTGACAGTTCTCAACCGATTTGGATAGGTCTCGACAAGTTTGGGCAAGTTCCGACAAGGTTGGTTTATTGATTGACTGATGATTGATTTATTGATTAACACGTTTGAACAAGTATGAACACTTTGGATATTCGAAGTGGTCTCCCCTATTATAACAAATATGGCGGACCTCATACCAAACAACTCGAGCCCATACCGGTAAACCTCCCAAGATTTTTGCTGTCGGGCGTCATTTTAATAATACTACTGAAATGTTTTGAACATGCTTTATGACCATTTGATTATAAGGCTATGCGTTTTATTCCCTGTTCTTGCCTTTCTCTCCCTGCCACAGCAGCATGCTGTGGTGGTATCATCCTTTTGTTACTACTTACTATATTTCTGACGTAAATACCTGACGAATCGACCCCTGTACAAACATGTCTGAATCTGAAAACTATAAATCATAACCAATCAGTACCGATCATAATCGATCATAACCGATCATTACCAATAATAACCTATCATGACCGGTCATGACTTAATCATACCTAGGCCTGTTAGGATCTATTGACATATGTAATTTATTCCATTTGTCTCCCTTTACCTCTTTACCATACCAGTATTTTGTAGTAAAGAGCCATTTCCACACTACAACTGAACTTGTTCGAACATGTATGATATGTTCATTTCCTTATAATTTATACATATTTCCCCCCTATTCCTAACTTCCACCTCGGTTTTTGCGGTAGCGTATCATTTCCCTACAACTAATTAACTTGTTTGCCGATCCTCATCAACCCTCTTCTTAACCCTCCCACATCACCCCAATATTATACTCCATCCTTCTGCTGACAAGATTTTACCACATCAGCCTATTAGAGAAAGGGCCCAACACATCCATTAAAAAGGGTTCTGACAGGTATGATGATTCCCCTCTCTACTGATGACGTCACATATGTTTACGAGGTGAATCGACCCAGAGAGATTCTTGAAAGCATTTGAAAAATGTACTCGTTTTATTTTTCTCCGCCTCTTACTAGCCCTTACCTCCTAATCTTAACATAGTCTTAACCTTAACCTTAACCTAATCTAACCTAACCAAAGCTTCTAAAAGTGACACATCTACAAGGATGAGCCTTAGACTTAGTATGAATTCAATTCCCTAACCTTCCATTCATGATGGCCTAGGTATACATCCCGGTAGAGACGAGTTCTTACCCACAGTGACATCTGTTTCATAACAGGGTGATAGTTTCCTCCTCTTCACCCCCAAAACGAGAGTATTCTACGCAGGCAGATGTGTACTATTTTTAATTACCCACTACACTAAGTTGCTGGGTAACCATTGCTTTCAACTTTCTTTTCAATTTGTTGGTAAAGACTAAAAATAGCGAATATTTTGAAAGAGAGAAATCGATATTTTTACGTCGCCTTTCAAAGTCTCTGAAAAATTTCAGCCTTCTTAATCTTCATTGGCATCGTGATTCTCAATAGATTCTTGCTCTCTTGATTGTCTTGATTTTGAAATATTGACATCATTCCCCAGTGATATTACTCCTGTTGCGGTACAGTTCATTAGCTTGTGTAGTAATAAACTATTCCACCGTGAATATATTTTAATACATTTATCACACTCGAACGACCTCGCCATGTCGCTAAATATGGTCATTTCGATCAATCTACTTGTCTAAACTCATTACACTTTTTAAGCCCAGCCCCAAGTTGTAAACGTATACGACGTGCCAGGCTTGTGAGCTTAGTAAATGATTTAAAGCAGCTCTTACATTGAAGGGCCACATCAATCAAGCGTGATGTATACCAACAAATTGACATAAAGTTTATTTTAAGCTACTTGACAGTAAAATCACTCAAGTGGAACGGGTGAAGACATTCTCACAACTGATTTAAAACGAGCATTTGACTAAATAAACCAATAACTGTTAATGCATTTAAAAAGCAGTTATTCTGGGTGTTAAATTGAAAACTTTCTAGCAAAATATCTCGAAAACAACGCATTGAAGGGAAAACAATGTTTTAAACAAACGTTGTTGTAGGATTGAGTAAAAGGGTATGAGTGGTGTGATTTTGAAGGGTTAAGGAGAGGGTTGATGAGGATTAGCAATCAATTTTAGTAGTAGTACGGAAATTATACTCTACCGCAAAATAATCTGGTGTAATAGAGAGAAAAATGGAAAAAAAGTGTGTAAATGATAAGGAAATGAATTTATCGTACGTGTTCCAACAAATTCTGTTGTAATGTAGAAATCGTTCTCTATAGAAAAATACTGGTGTGGTAGAGAGATAAAAGGAGTAAAAAGGGAATAAATTACTTACGTCAATAGGTCCTAACAGGCCTAGGCATGGTCAGTCATGATAGGGCATAATCGATTACTATCGGGCATGATCATTTATAATCTGTAATTATCTGTCATTCTAGGTTATTATCGGTAATCACCGGTTATGATCAGTAATGATCTATTATATATCGATCATGTTCAAATTAAGAAATGTGCACATTCAGGTTTAGACATGTTCATACAGGTGTCGAGTCGTCGGATATTTACGTCAGAAATATAATCAGTAGTATCAAAAAGGTGATACCACCACCACATGCTGGTGTGACAGGAAGAGAAGGGGAATAAAAAGGGAGGAAATCCATAATCTTACAAGGAAATGCGGTCATCAAACGTGTTCAAACCATTTCAGTAATATTATGAAAATTACGTCCTATCGTAAAAAAACTTGGGAGATTTACCGGTATGGGCCCAAGTTGTAGGAAATGAGGTCCACCGTATTGGTTAAAGGCGCAATTCACACAGGAAGGATATGGCGTGGGCGTCCGGCGGAGAAGTAGTGGGGACGTAGCGCGGACGTGACGGGATCAAATCATACAGAAGAGGCATACTTCATGAGACGTGTACGTTTTAAGATGTCTTCTTCAGAAGATGAAGAGGCCCTGGCTCTGGTACAACGAGCCAATATTCAATTTCAGAGAAGATTTTGAGTGCAATACATCAAGGAGTAAGGTATATTTTAAAATACGTCAAAGAACGATCATGAATTCTATTTCAAGATAGATATTGTGTGGATTGAAACATTCAACTTCTTTGCAAATGGTGAAAACTATCTGTTAAATACTGTTTAAATCGTGTGCCAATAAAACTCATGAAAAACTTACCTGTTTCTTTTAATTCCGCTAAGATTGCTTGCCAGATTTTGCCTTGCACATTTCTATTACAGAAGTCTGATTTATTATAGTGATAAATTGCCGGATATTTTCCGACTAATTCACAGAATATGGTATTAAATTCAATGTCATCACACATTTTAGAATCAAGCACCCACAAGGTCCAAGGACAGAATCATTTCCAATGCGCCACTCAAGATTCCCAAAGGACGTGGCGCAGTCGACGAAGTGATGCGCCCCCGCCCTGTCCTCTTATTCTAAATTATCTCATATATAAGTATGGAGGGGACTCGAAAATATACCACGTCCGCTCCATGCCAATTCCCGCGCCATGTCTTCTATGTGTGAATTGCGCCTTAAACACTACGCTGTACGGGGTGGGGGGACCACCTTGAATTTCCAACGTGTTCATACATGTCTAGACTTGTTCAGTCATATTAATCAATAAATAAATCAATCTTGTCGAGACCTGTCACAGCTTGTCGAGACCTGTTGGAACTTGTCGAGACATGTCCAGACCTGTCGAGTAGGGGTAGAAAGTATTTGTGGGGGATATTTGTGGGAAAAGATGGGAGCGTCGGGGATGGGGATGACATCAGGTTTAGGGGTGACTTCAATGGTTGCCATCTTGCTCAAAAAACTGTGCCAGAACTATATTTTTTAACTTACTGTGTGATTATCCTCAAAACCCTTCACGACATGTCATTGATAATGATATGATTATTCAACCCATGAAATATCATATTTAAACCCTTAATATCCCAAAAATAATTTTTACTGATCCATCTCTTACTCTGAGTGTGTAGGATTAATCTTATTCTTATGGAAAATCAGGGGTTGAATTGGCCTATTATAATTAGATTTTCAATCTAAATAAGAAAGCGGTAGAAGCTGGTGGTGACTGACGGTAACTGGGGTGGAAGAAGTTGAGCCAAATCAAGGGTGGAGGATAAATGCCAACCTTTTAGGAGAAGTGATCCGCCTCACGTTGTGTGGAAAATCAATATTAACCTTATGGGAGGAAAGTGACCCAGAACTCCTATTTCATTTATTACTCATATACACAGTACATACAATAATATAAATATACATAATACACATTTTCATATTTCACACACATATCTAATGTATGTGTGTAAAATTGAAATGTAGGATTTATAATTTTTAAATTTGTCAGCTCAATATAAATGAGACGTTTTCTATATATTTTGATTAGAATAAACCATTGTTTGAAGTGATATAAACATAGAATTTTATCCTTTCACTAAACATGATTGTTAATCAATTTTACATTATAAAATTATAATCCTATTACGTAATTACAAAATATGTAGCATATTACCCGATTTACGTTTCATACTTGAACAAAGAAAACCTAATATTAGTTATTTCCTAACCCTAACACGTCGAGAAAATTTTGATTTTAGTTTATTTGTACAGTAACATTCAGTAACTAGTTTGAAATTTAAATACTTACTTACACTTTAATTATCTTGTGGTCAAATAGAAAATTCAATAATTTTATATTTACAAAGCGGATATTTTCTAGTTGTAAAAGGTATTTTATTTTTTATGTGATTTTGTTATTCATTAGAACAATGTTTCCTAATAAATGTGTTGTTAAAGGCTGGTGCATAACAAGATAACCGTTAAATCGCAACATCCAATTTATCTTATCTACACGACTTCCTATTGGCGTTTTAAAATCGTTTTTATATTTGCTTCATCAAACGAATCTACTTTTTATGGCTTTGACTTTTTTATATCCCGTATGATTCTTTAAATTTTACTAATTTTTCTGTGTTTTTTATGTCGATGATCCTTCTATTTTGTATTATATATGTAAAGGGTATACTTTTTTGATAACTACTAATTATTATCATTATTAATATGTGTTCTGTCTTAACGACAGTTATATTCCTTATGTCAGTGAACTTAAAGCCACAATTCGTCCTGTGTTATGCCCCCTCCTTCAGCGCCCAGACATTTTTGTTTCTTTCAAATAATCCAATGTTTGAATCCTCCTTCTTCCTAAGATCCTCTTTCCCTCAATTAATCCTTCTATGATGTTGTGAAGAAGATAGTTCCTCCTAAGGAAGTGTCCGATCCAGTTGGCTTTGTACCGAAGAATCACATTTAAATCGTTCTCTTCTCCCCCAATATTCTTAGGACTTCTTCATTTGTCACCCTGTCTCTCCACCTGATATTCTCAGGTCTTCTGCAGCCCCACATTTCAAATCTCCCCGAGTATTTATTTTCCATCTCAAGAGTCCAAGTTTCTGCGCCATACAGCTTGAAGCTCCAAATGTAGCATTTTATCAGTTTCTTCCTCAGTTGAAAACTCAACTTGGTGGTCAACAATAATCTCTTCTTGCTGAAAGCTTTCCCTTCCATGGCAATCCTCAACACAATTTCCTTGGTACAGTAGGCATCCTTTGTCAGCAGACTTCCTAGGTACTTGAACTGCTCTATATTTTCCAACTCCTAGTTTCCAATTTAGATTTTCAGTGGCTCTTCAATTTTTAAAATCATTATCACTTTTGAAATCTTGCCATATCTTCTCCCTATCTCCATCAGCCGGTCCATAATTTCCTGCAACTCTTCTTTATCTTTGGCCAACAATGCTAGATCTTATGCGTATTTTATTCTGTTGATGAAATTGCCATACCTTACCAGGACTTCCCTGACCAGCCACTCTCTATACAAACTGAAGAGAATGTGCGACAAACAGAACACTCCTCTTCTTATATCTAAGCTGTTGCTATCTACATCTTTCAGCCTCACTTTCACTCGCTATCCCAGATACAAGCTTGCAATCAGCCTTCTGTCTCTCCAGTTGATGCCGATCTTCTTGAGTATTTCCATCAGTTTCTTTCATTTCACTCTAACGAACGTATTTCGCCAGTTGATGGAACCAATGTAGATCTATTCCTTCACTTTCAGCACTCACTTTGAAATTAGTCTCAGCATCCCGATGGCATCTCTGGTTAGTTTTCCTTTTTCGGATCTAAATAGGTCTTCTACCATCACACTTTTTATTTTCTGTTCCAGTCACTTGTTGATTATTCTTACTACGATCTTCACCACATGAGAAATGAGGTTGATTCCTGTGGTCACTACTGCACTTCTTGAGTGGTTTCTCCTTATTTATAGCCACCATAGTGTCGTCTAAAAAGTCCTTCGTCCACTCTCCTAATACGTAGATCCTATTTTTAAGTTTTTTCAGAGCCATTAATCCATTGTTTCCCAATTCCTCCAGAAGCTCTGGTGTGTCATCATCTCCAGCAGATTTCCTTCTCCTCATGCCATTTATGGCTTTCTCCATTTCATTATTTAAAATGCTTGGTTTTTTTGTCTTCCTCTTCACGCACACATTTGTTTTAGTTCCCTTCCAGTTCCTTTGCTTTCTTGTAAATAATGTTAAACCTTCCTTTTACTTGCTGTTCGATAATCTCATCGTATGTCTTCTCTACATAGTCTTTCCTATCTTTGTTTCTTTCTCTCCTTAATTCGTTGTTTAACCTAATAGATACCTCTTTGTTGACATTTTCCCTTTCCTTCTTTCTTCCATTTACTGAACAATTTCTGTTGTTAGCGAAGGATTTTGTGCAGTCCTCTTCACTTTTCCAAAATTGTCATTTAGCACCCTTAAAAAAATATTACTAACACTATTACACTTCCCTTCCGTACTTATACTCTCTTTTGTCACCCAACTTAAATTTTGTTCTATTGAATTTCTCACACTGTCACTCTTGCTTCTTAATTTTCTAATCCTAACCTCGGTTTCCTTTTGCTCATCTTCCTGAACCTCTTCAGTCTTGTTTCAATGTATTCCATCAGCACGTTGTGGTCCGAATCGATGTCAGTACCTGGAAATGTTTTCACATCCTTCATTCCTTTCCTGAATCGCTTTTGACAAGGATGTAATCTAGTTGGTACCTGCTGATGTCTCCTGGGCCCTTCCATGTGTATAGCTTTGTCTCCCATTTTTTGAACTAGGTGTTTATCACCACTATGTTATTCCACCGGCAGATTTTGATGAGCGTCTGCTGTCTGTTGTTTCCCTTCCCCAGTCTATTTAGCCCTAATGTCCTCTGCTGCCGTTCTTTTTGACCAAAACGTTCCAATTGCCCATGATGATAGTGTTGCCTTACTCATGCAATCTTAAATTATATTGGCGTTGAATTCCGTGCACATAAAACATAATATTATTCATTAATTCAATGACTAAACTTTGAATATGTTTAGATGTATATAGTAGTTAGATTTATTGTTACTTTATTTTATTACATTTTTATTAAAATCTAGAACTTAGTACTACAATAACTCCCCTCACTGTTAAATATTGAACGAATCGAATGACAAAGTAAATTTATGTTGGAGGAGAGTGTGAATCAAAAGGAAAAGTTAGACCATGTAAGACGTGGTTAAATGTTGTAGACGAATGTGTGAAAAAGTGAAACATTACGAGTTTTAAGAATAAAAGAGAAAATATGATTTGGTGTATGGATGGTGTTGAAGCGAAGGGAGTATGCTAGGATAGGAAAGTGTGGAGATAGTGAGGATGGATTAAGTAGCAAGGTTTTTTTATAGCTATATTCACAGTTTCTTGCCTACCCCGTAAGGGAACGGCGTGATTATGTCTGTATGTATGTGATATGTATAAAATACAATTAACGAATATGACTGTATTTATCACATGTAAGTTTATTTCATATAAGTAGTGTGTCATATAAAGTGTGATTTCTATTGCTTTGATATGCTATGTACACCTTGTTTAACCTGAAGGATATCAGTCTTAATTTTACCGATTAGAGTATACGTGACCCTATCTTATAATCTAAACCACAGCGTAATCCATCACAGCAAGCTTGGTACCTTTCAGAGGAACGGAATGTTTTTTTTCCCTCTTAAATACATGGAAGTAATATTTATAACAGTTTACATCTATTGAATCTATTTTAGTAAAATTGATAGTATCTACTTTTTTATTATGAGCTGTAAATTACCAATGTTTTTCCTTTAAAACTCAAACACTACTTGAAAGAATATACATTATCTCTAAAATAATCAGCTGGATAAGAGGAAAATATTGTTTTAGCTGAGCCAATGTAGTTGAACACTTTAGTTAGTTAATCGACCACTCGGAGCGTTGTAACGTACTTAAGTTTTTACCATTACAGTTATTCATCTGTATGCAAATTATTGAAAACCAAAGACAAAAGAATTGCAAATGTTTGTTCATGATTGTTAAAGTTTTCTGATGTATCGTGAAATATTATAATCAAAGGAAAGACAAGTATAATATTTTCATATTGTAAATATAAATATTTGTAATAAAATGTATGCTGCACTTTAGTTGAAATTCAATTTACAAAGCAATATAAATGGACCGAGATATCGAATCTGATGCCTCTACACTCAACGAAGACGAGGAAACAAAAGATATAGAAAACATAGATGTAGCTACAGAATTCTTCAGAGATAAGACAAGATGCATTGACTTTGTTCTTGTCCACGTTAACGACGGAAATGAAAGTAAAAACCTATTAAGAGAGATTTTTCAAGCTAATCTTCAAGCTGAAGGTTTAGAAATTGAGATGGAACGAAGTATCGCCCATACAGATAACAACATTTTTATCAAAATACATGCACCCATTAATGTGATTATAAAATACGCACAGCTTTTTAACTGGAAAATGTCTTGGAAAAAAAATACCACACAATCCACCATTAACACAAACAAAAAGTACGAGGTTTTTGAAAAGTTCTTCAAACAAGGAATCGAGGAAATTATTGGTATAAAAGAAGAAGTAAGCTTGTCCGAACTTTCAGAGACTGATCAGGAAAATTTGTTCACCAACGCCGAACGCAGCGCTCTTGTCTTTGAAATACTGTACAGGGCCAGATTCGGCGACCATAAGAGAGAAGTGGGGATCTTCCGACTGCTCAGCTCCGGGATATACAGTGCGGCGTACCCCATCCACAACGGGAATTATCACCGTGACCCGTCGGAGGGGGAGATACCACTTAGGAGACAATTGTACACCCAATGGGCCCACTGGAAAAATTATAACAAAAGTCAGCCTTACCAGACTATTAGGATGTACTTCGGGGAAGAAGTTGCGATGTACTTTGCCTGGCTGGGGTTTTACACTTATATGCTGGTACCCGCCTCCGCGGTCGGCCTCATATGCCTCCTGTACGGCTTTTTGTCTTGGTTCTCTGCATTTTCTGTACCGGCCAAAGAGGTGTGCAACAGTAAATACTACATGTGTCCAATGTGTGAGCACTACACCGACTGCGGGTTTCAAAAACTGTCAAGCTCATGTCTGTACGCTACCTTGACCCATTTGTTCGACAACATGTCTACGATGTTCTTTGCCCTGTTCATGGCGGTTTGGAGCACCACGTTTCTGGAGCTTTGGAAGAGACGGCAGGCGGTATTTATGTGGAGCTGGAATATGAAGCATTCGAGCGATTGGGATCAGGAAACGCGGCCTGAATACGAGGCGGTCATCACAGAGAGTAACCCTCGTGCAAGGATCAACCCTGTGACTGGGGAAGAGGAGCTTCGGCTTAAAAACAGAGTCAGGTATTAATTAATAATGCGAGTTCTCCTGTAATGACATAGCTTTCCTGATCGAATAAAGAAGCCAACCTTGGTGTATGTATGTATGTATGTATGTATGTATGTATGTATGTATGTATGTATGTATGTGTGTATGTATGTATGTGTGTATGTATTTGTGTATGTATGTATTTGTGTATGTATGTATGTATGTATGTATGTATGTATGTATGTATGTATGTATGTATGCATGTATGTATGTATGTATACATGTATGTATGTATGCATGCATGTATGCATGTATGCATCTATGCATGTATGCATGTATGCATCTATGCATCTATGCATGTGTGCATGTATGCATGTACGCATGCACGCATGTATGCATGCATGTACGCATGTATGTATGTACGCATGCACGTATGTATGCATGCATGTATGTATGCATGTATGCATGCATGTATGTATGCACGTATGTATGTATGCACGTATGTATGTATGCATGTATGTATGCATGTATGTATGCATGCATGTATGTATTCACGTATGTATGCACGTATGTATGTATGCATGCATGTATGTATGTATGCATGCATGTATGCATGCATGTATGTATGTATGCATGCATGTATGCATGCATGTTATGTATGTATGTATGTATGTATGTATGTATGTATGTATGTATGTATGTATGTATGTATGTATGTATGTATGTATGTATATACACTTTACAAGAAACAATTTGCAAAAAATCTAGCCCAAACTGTATTTGTTTAGTATACTATCGACCACCTCCTTGATCTAGTGGTCAGAGATCCTAGCTACAGACGCAAACATCCCGGGTTCAACCCCCCGGCGCTTCTAAAAGTTATTTGTGAGGCAGTGAGTTTGGAACGGGGTTAAATTTAGCATTGTGAGGACAAAGGAGGAGTTAATTGAATAAAGAAGTAGCAGCTCATTCTTAGAAAACTGAGGTTAATGGATGGAGGGCTCGTTGTGCTGACCACATGACACCCTGTAGCCACAAATGTTGGCACTATCACCAATAACACCGGAGGCAGTTCGGTCAGTATAGCTTTATTGCGGGCTCACACCATGGAGTTTTTTAGTTTATTATCAGATTAGAGCCCTATTGAAATTCATCTCAAGTAGGATTTTTTTTGGGGGGGGGGGGGAAATTGTTTGTGTTCTGGAATATTACATATTTGCTCTACAATGAACATTATCGGGGACATTCTCTTATATTTTGATTGTTATGTAAAACATTTAAATGATTTAATGNTTTTTTGGGGGGGGGGGGGGAAATGTGGTTCTAGACCAAATAAAAAAGAACAACAAAAGGTTTTTTCCACGTAGGCCTATATTTGACTTATTATTTGTTGAATGGCAAGGCACTTTTTAGTAATTTTAAAAACCTTTCATGACATTTGCTTTTCACTAGATAATATGTTTGACTTTAAAGTATTTACGAAACTTTTTAAACATGTCTATGACAGAATGACTATAGCAATATTACCCAACCTAACAAACTTAAAGTTCAATTGGTAGATGCATTGGGTTAGCTTATTTTAAAAAAAAACCTTTCTGACAGTTAATTATACTAAGCAAGAGTGGCTAAAGTGAGGGGGGACTAAATTAATAATATTTTACTAAATAAATTACAAAATGTCTTTATAGGCCTACACCATGTTTTTTTACGTGAATACTATAAGACTTTTCGATATTAGTATGTCCTGATTTGATTCTTCACCTACTTTAACACTTATGTCTGTTGAGCTAGGTACACCAAAAAAGGCCACACACAATCGGCCAAGGCCAGAGACAAACATACACCAGAACTACAGCCTCCAAGTTAAAATGGCTGCGCTCACTAGGAAAGCTTGAGTCCTTCGAAACGGGGATTGCTACGTGCAGTCCTAAGTGACAACATCCCCATCAATCAAGCACTTTTAAAAACCGTTAATTTTTAAGGTGGTTTTACTAAAGAACAGATAAAATTTGACTTTTACTAATGCCAATAAATCGGCTTTTACAAAGCTAGGTTCAGGTGTCGGCACCTCCAGACCCAGTTTCAATAAACCAGCCCCCCAAACTAGCCTAGACTGTAAATTACAAAGAAAACGTAGAATACAATGGTAATTTTGTTGTTGTTCAAGTGAATGTTTGCAAATTGTCTAGTTGTAAACAATCTTCAAATAAATCTTCAAATACCGTCGATTAGTTTCTTATATTAAAGGTTTATTCAATGAAAGGGGATAACGGGGTGAGTTGGGGGGAGAGGGACGTAATTGCTGGTAACAGGACTATTGTATTCGGACCACCACCCCTTGACAAAAAAAAATGTTTTAAAGAAAGTTTCTTCGCTTGGCGGTGTTGTTATAGTCGAGAACTGCAACCAGCACTTCCTCAGTGACCTAGGACTCAACCCAACTCAAGGAGTGCAGTGAAATCTCCCTTAGCGGACACCTCTGAATAACGGATTCTTCTTTATAACGGACAGTTTAAGTTTCCTCGAAAAAAATAGCATGGGCTCTTATGGTGAAACAACCTCCCAATAACGGAAACGGACACTTCTAAAGACACATATTTATGTATAGAAATCTCTAAACAGCAGACAAAAAATTGAAAAAAAAAAGTCAATTTATAGTCTTTGACTGTAGGAATGTCATTTTATTGCGCCAAGTGTGAATGAACATACCTGCCTTCCCCCCTCTAGGGAAAGTTTCTAAAAAGCCTAAGTAGTAATGACTACGGTACTTCAAGCTCTTACCTCCCACCCCTTTCGAGGTATCAGCGAGGGATGTTTCATCAGTTGTCGGTGCTCTTGTCTGCTGTTTACATTTAATCTTATTTGCGTATTGTTCTGTCTATTATAAAATCTGTACAGTATTCTATGTACAGTATTTATTCATTAGTCATAAATCCTACATACATTGTTATATAACTTACTAGTGCAATAATTAGATTGTACTAGTTTATACTCAAAGTATATGGATTCATATGGATTACACTTTGTTCAAGAAGTATTATTTTTTTAAAAATTCAAAATAACGGACATTTCTTAGTGACTGAGATTTTTTTTTATCCCCGAAGGTGTCCGCTATTAAGAGATTTCACTGTATAACTTGTCTGTGGCCATGGTTAAATACCGGATTGTGTAAATAGATACCAGCCCCTACATAGCTATAAACAGGTGGTTGTTGTATGTCTGTAATTTCGCTTTAGATTTGAGGGTGAGATGTCTCCTGTAATCTCTCTATGTTTTTGAAATGCAAATAACAGATAAACGAATTATAACGATAAACTAAACATGTTTTTATATTTTATAATTTTAATTATGTATAAGTTTTCGGAGCTTAAATGTATGCGTATATTTTAAATAGCTCATTTACATGATTTCACCAAATTTCAGCTTTCTAGCTCATTAGGAAGTACGAAAAATATCCTGGACAGATATACATATTTACAACATCAGAGATTTATAAATATAGAAGCGTATAACCCGAACGGATAGTAAGACGCGGTGCTAACTTAATTAATAGTATTAATATAGATAAATCGAATAAATTTGATTGAATAATCCAGCCATTTATGGTGTACACTCATTATACTCTAAAAAGTGGAAAGTGGCATTGGCCTACTACACTGTGACCCTATCTTATAAGATGCACCAGGCATGTCAAACTCGTTTGATCATAAGGGCCACATTAAAATTTAAATATTATGAGAAGGACGCATTTCAAAAAACACAATATTGTCACCTTCCTAAGTAAAATTACCTAAAATTAATACAGTTTTATACGAAATATAAAATTAAGATTTACGACCATCTGTGAAAGGTTTAGTATTTGATGTAATTAAATGCGACAAGATATAACATCCCCAATTGATGTATTTTTACAAGTTTAATTAAATAAAGTAGTCTGGTCATATAATATGGTGATTTTTCATAAACTGTGCAGGCTGCATGAAATCATGGGTTGGGCCGAAATTTTGACAGGTCTAATTCACACTATAATGGATTTAAGTAAGCTATACTTGTTATCTTTTAGGATAAACAGAGTGTGCATATTTTTGTTTTAGGTATTAAATACATACATACATACATACGTACACACATACATACATACATACATACATACATACGTACACACATACATACATACATACATACATACATACATACATACATACATACATATGCACATACATACATACATACACACATAGATACGTACATACGTATATACATACATACACACATAGATACGTACATACGTATATACATACATACACACATAGATACGTACATACGTACATACCTAATAACCCCGTTCCCTTACGGGGAAGGCAAGAAACTATGTATATAGCTAAAAAAAAGTTCCGTACTTAATCCATCCTCACTAACTTTCTTCGCACTTCCCTATCCTTGAATACTCCCTTCGCTTCAACAATATACATACACCGAGTCATACATGCTCTTTTATTCTTAAAACTCTTAATGTTTCTCTTTCCACAGTTAAACACGTCTCACAAGGCCTACCCATTCCTTTTGATCCACATACTATACCTTCATAGATATGCTTCGTCACTCTATCCACACTCATCCTCTCAACAAGCCCAAACCAACGTAAGATGCCTCTTTCACATTGACCCATTGGATTCCCTTCCAAACCGCACTCCTTCGTCAACCATCCATTACTGTCTTTGTCCATACGAGTTTTCCCCCATACATTTCTTAAATATCTAATTCCCCCTGCATTCACCTTATTCTTGTGTTTCTCCTGACAAACACACACTTCACATTCATACAACAACGTTGGCGTTAACACACTTGTATGTAGTCATCTTTGCCGCTTTCGATACTACTTCATTCTTTGCAATAATCCGCATTCATCCAACTATTCTCAGAGATGCATTCACCTGTCCGTAGATTTCACCATTTATCCTTCCATTTTTACAGAACATTCCACCCAGGCACACAAAATCATTCACTGGTTCTAACAGTTTTCCATTTATAATTATATAAGATCAAATATTATAATAGTTCTTTATTACATTATGAAATGATCGCAAATAGCCATAAACTAAGATAACATCATTTTATCTGACATTTTCGCTTGCATTAACTCAATCTAATTTCCACAGACTCGGAAGAATAGCGATTTCGGCACTGTGTTCCTTACTCATCATAACAGTCCTGTTGATAATTTTGTTGGTCGTCATCATAAACAAGGTGCTTTTTATGGGTGTTGGCCAAAAGAGCAAACAGATATATATCACCAAGAACGCTAACATCATGGGGAGTTTCGTCTCTTCCTTAATATACTTCTTCCTCATCATGATCGCCAAGCCTCTTTATGAGCTGATAGCAGGTGAATTGTTTACTTTATGTTAACCAACGTTCAATTAAATATATATGATATAGTATTAATTATAATAATTAGTAAAATTATTTAACAATAAGAATGTTATCTTTGTTGTATTAACTTTATATTAAAAACTATGTTCTACAAAACGCCAAGCTAATCTATTATGGTTTTACGAGGAGGTTGGGGATGGAATCTCGACCGGATGTTTGGGGGGGAGGAGGGGGGAGTCCTAAAAGGTTTACCCCTCGTTCAACAAAAATGCGGGTATATTTCCTTTAAAATTTAACAATAATCTTTCCTATCCCATTAGTGTTATTAAATGCAGAAATCCCGGAAGGATAGTAGGAATGTAAAAAATATATATAAAATATTGACCTTTCTACACCTGTTTATTAAGTTATTAAAAGGATATGTTCAGACCACTCTGAATTAACTTTTGTTCGAAGATAAAGTTATTTTATCATTAATTTGTTGAAAATTAAACCTAGGTTACTAACAGTAGGCCTATATGTAAAGTAATTTTCCAACTATCTGTATTATTTTATTTTCATTAACTTCTTATAAGTCTAACTTACACACATAGGTATTTTTACGTACTATATTTTAATTAATATCAACACACAGGTTTCCCAAATCATTGCAATTACGGCACTGTCCTTATGTAGGGGACCACATGTCAATTAATTTAAAAATGACACCTGGACAATGGAATCAAACCCGGGACCTTTGGCTTAGCATACAAATGCTGTACCACTGAGCTATCGAGGATTCGTCTCGTGTTCAAGGTAATTCTTCACTCATTGTTTAAGGCTGAGTCTGTGATGGACGTGATATCTGAGTCACAGATGGCTGTGGTATCTTATAGCTCGCGATACTATTGTTCGCTCACACGTAACTGACGATTACACACGTCCATCACAGACTATGCCTTAAAATATGAATGAAGAATGACACTATGATCACCGGACGAATCCTGGATAGCTCAGTGGGCGAACTAAACCAAAGGTCCCGGGTTTGATTCCCATGTTCAGGTGTTATTTTTCAACTTAATCAAAATAATTTCTATATTTTAGTCACACGGATGAAGGAAGGTTTCACCATGCGAATAGGATCGCCATATTAAGTTTCCCAGTAAAATCCCTTAGTCGTTAAAGTTGATTCATATAAAGAAGATCTTCCACATGTTTTCAGGGAAGTTGACGGATATGGAGTATAACCGAACGGAGGCTCAGTACGAGGGCAGTTACACTTTCAAGTTATTCGCTTTCGAGTTCGTCAACTACTACTGCTATCCGATCTACATATCCTTCTTCAAGGGCGGGCTGTACACGCATCCGGGGGACAAAGACGTGTACCGAAAGTTTTTCGGGGTAGCCTTGGACCTGTGTGATCCGGCAGGCTGTATCTCAGAGCTCCTAATACAAATGCTCACTATCATGGCAGGTAAGGCTGATAGAGCTTAGAGTACATCCTGGACTTGTCAATAGCTGTGCTTGAAAGCGTACGGCATATTTTACCGTGAGAGATGAAGTATTATAGTATAATTCTGGTACGAAAAAACAGTAGAAGTTAGTTACTAAAGTTACTAAAACAATTCTCATACATTTATATATCAAGTCATGTTATTTGCAGCTGTCACTTTTGATAGATATTTTCAATGACTATATAATAACACAAAGTAAAATATTATCAACGTTGGCCGTAAAAAAATATTTTTATTTTCTCTACTGTTCTTCCAACCAAAATCAGGATATAGTTTGGTCGCCGTATATGTAGTCTTTTATCCGTTCTGTGTAAACAGAACGTTGCCCAGGGTATACCTTGGAGGATGTCTACACGTCGTACCCGCAATGGGATGACGTGATGATAGTTATTATGAAGGTGTAGAACCAATGGAAATATTAAATATAGCTCAAGCCTAATTAGTCAGACCATGGTGAGCGTAGGAACAGTTCCTCTTTCTGGAAAAATACTCACGGTACCTCCGGGAGTCGAGCGCGGGACTTTTACATTGGTAGCCAGAGGTTCTGGCTGCCCAATCAAGAGGCCGGTCGGTTATCAGGTAGTATCAATCACACCAGTCCATTAGTGATATGTGACGTATAATTGTTCCATTTTTTAAAAATACTTTTCGTTTAGAAAAAAAACACTTTTTTTTAACCAACGCAATGAAGTTACATCCCAGTTTCCACTTTAGTTTAGTTTCTTCCAAGGAAGTTAACACCAGAAACATCGAATGAGTTCCAATACATTGATTGGCAATTATTTTTCAATTTTTTTTAAGGACTCGGAGGATATCTTCGTTCTCGTATATCGTGTCTAGTTCCCTGAACTACTTGTATAGTCCTGTAACAGTTCTTGTGCGTTGCGTGACGTGCAGAAGTTGAACTTGAGCTTAGAACGGATGTTAGGGATTTACAACCCTTGAGGTGGGGGTGTAGGAAACGCGAATTAAGGGCAGTATTTATGCAGTTTTTATATCAAAACTTTTTTGTTTTTTGGCAAAAATAAATAAAATATCTCCCCAGTAAAAATACAAAGTTTAGTTTTCATCACATGGTGATATCAATAGTTGTTGAATATCTGTCAAGAATGTCGTGGAATTTGATGACAACTTTTTATTTTCATTTAAAATGTTTGTCACCTGATGCCGCTATGCTCATGACGGATATTCATCAACTGTTGAATCCACCACGTGAAGAAAATTACACTCTATGTTTCTACTGGAGCAATATTTTATTTATTTTAGCCAAAAAATAGCTTTGATTTTAAAAAATCTGCAAAATCACTGCCCTTTTTCTCGCGTCCCTTACATTCCCACCTTAAAACCCTTGACCCTGTCGAGTGCAAGTCTAAAACCTTTGACCCTGTCGAGTGCAAGTCTAAAACCCTTGACCCTGTCGAGTGCAAGTCTAAAACCCTTGACCCTGTCGAGTGCAAGTCTAAAACCTATTTTGTGGGATGGTGGGTGGGAGGGTGAAAGGCATGGAATGACTTTACAACTGACCAAAGTATCCTTCCGCGCCAACAAGAACAGATGGATCACGGAAACCGTAGATGGAGCTAGCTACCGGACAGGCCTTGCGGAAAAATCAAACGTTTGGAAATATCAGTTTTTCACAAGAACGAGTGAAATGTTTATAGTAATATTTTCAACACCCCTCCTAAGATGATGTAGCGATGTTTATTAATTGTTATATTTTTTTTGTTATGAAGCCGGCAGTTTTCTATTGAAAAATGTCAATTTGATCACTTTTAGAATGATAGAGGAGGTGTCTATATAAAAAGTATAACTTAATCATCAGGCTTCTATTCTTGAACAAACTGTTTCCAAAAAGAAAATTACAAGACAATAAAAAATTATTAAAAATAACCGTTTGTTTCCATGGTTCTGCATTTCCACGCCAAATGAAAAGGGCCAATCACCTTAATGTCACTGTGGCTTGAAACCCGTTACAACTACACTATTATTAATTATTATTATTTAGCACCACGTCTTACTACCCGTTCGGGCTATACGCTTAAGTACTAATTACGCTAATGGATTAGGAATGGCGAAGGTTGACTTTAGAAGAAGTGAACCCGCAATTGCATGGAGGGAGAGTGGAAAACCATTTAGGAACCCCCCCCAGTTCACCCGACCGAGATTCGAACCTCGATCTCCCCGTCCTTGGCAGTCGAGCTCAACACGACTAGCGCGTTAGCCAACTACGCCACCGAGGCGGGTAACCACACTATTAACCAGAGTCTATGCTACGTAGGAGTGGCGGTAGCTGACAGCTAGAGGAAGTTTTGTATTGTAAAAATTGGCTGAAAGTCACTAATGTTAATGTATGTGGAAATAATCACTATAATACTATATTAATAATCAAAAGTGTCATCAAATGCTTCCAAATATACTTCCTTAAGTACTACTGTATAGTCATTGACTTTCTCGCAACTACTTGAAAGAAAAAAATATTAATAACTATTAATCTTTTTGTTTTATGGTTGTAGCAACAAGAGATATTAAAGTGACTGAAATAATATAAACACATGCGGATGAACACAGCCGGATTCAATTTGTATTACGTCATGAACCACCCTCATTTCGTCTGGTTCACCATCTTAATTTATGAACAGAGCGTAGTCATTTAGAAGCTCGCATTTGGAAAGTGTTTATAAGTGAACCACAAACGCTGCTTTTACAAAAAGGAACATTCAGACGGTTATTTTTATAAGTTTGTATTTCAATAATGTAAAAATGGTTAAAAGAAAGTTTTTATTGCCCAAAGTGACAGGAGCTATACACGTGGTCTTGCAGATCCTATGGTTTGGCGATTACACTCCTCCTCTGTATAGACTCTACCGCAGCACTGTGCAGCCACGCAAAGTTACATCTTGCTGCCGAATTTTTACTATAAAATTCCATGACTTTTTAAGATTTTCCAAACATTAATTAAAAAAAATCCCGGGTTAACCCTTTTACAATTTTTTCTTGGTGATTGGCTTTTTTTTTATTGCATTGAGTAGATATTTTCAAAAACAATAGGCCTACCAACGGCTACTAGATAAACATTATAAGTTAATTTTCCAATATTTAATGTTTTACGTATTATTTTTGTCTCTGTGTAAATGTCTTATAAAAACAAAAACTGTACAGCCATCTCATGTTAAGACTAATATAGTTGGGGAATGCATTTTGTTAACATCGAGAAACAAAATCTTTCATTTTTGTTTAAATCTTTAGGCGCAGAATCAGTCAAGTATTTAAATTCCCTGAATTTTCCTTATCTAGTTTATTATACCCCCTGATATATCTCTGTTTTCTCTGATATAAAAAAATCCCTAACTTTTCTAAGTTTTACCTGTCTGTAGCCACCATGATCTTGAAAACAAAACCTTATGAGAATAGGACTAGAAGGAAGAATTTTAAGGAAAAGTACCTAACAAGTGTATTCCTCTATAAAGTATGAGAAACAACACTATAAACACAATTAACCCTACCTAAAGCAGCCTATCACGGTTGAACCTGTTTCTTGTGTCCGTGAAGCCATTCTTGGAGGTCGACGATTGCAACGTCAGCAGAGCTACTAATTGTGTCATACGGCCTCCATTTACTCTGAAAGGCAAGCTTACCTGGTTTGGGATAGTGCTGTTTATAAGCAAGGCCCGGATTTTGATGACATGTAATTTTTTTGTATAGTTCATCACAGACAATGCTCATGTTCACATAAATTATGTTGATGATTATGTTCGTGGTTGTGTAAACGATTTGCTTGTATGTCAATATTAATTGGTCATGCAATTTGGGACTTTTAGATAGTTATTTCTTAGTTTGCATGCTTTTTGATTCATTTTTAGGAATTTTTTTTATAAGTGTATTTTTTAAATACTATTAATATTATATAAACGCATAGATACACTTATTGTCAGAATGACACGATAATGTATTCGATGACCTTTTTATTATCTTTGCTCGTTTGGTTTTAAAATACACATTCCTGGTGAGACAGCAACTGTGCTTGAGTGGGTTGCGTTTGAAAGGGGGTAGCTATTATTTATGAAGCAGATATTTGCAAATCGATATTATATCTAAGAGGATACAATAGTTTAGTTTTTAAATTTGTAAAGTGTAAGTCGTGTGCATTTATTACGAGTTTTTATTCATATTTTTGGGTCTTTTTTGAAAATTTAAAGTCATTTTTGATTATTTTTAGGTGGATTTTAAAAATATACCAGCCCATCAATGTCTGGTCCCTGGTTATAAGATAGGGTCATAGTGTAATCAGTGAAGGTAAGGCTGCAACCTTCCAGTGTAAACGGAGTACATCTGTTGTTTACAGGTAAACAAATTATGAACAACTTGATAGAAGTGGTCTTGCCCTGGATCCTAAGACAGTGGCGTCACAAGGACATTCGGAGAGTGGAATTGCCCCGCTGGGAGGCCGATTACAAGCTGACACCCTACGACAAGTACGAGCTTACCATACTTTAATATAGTCTTGGTAATAATGCGGCTTTAATGGCGTTGATTTTCCGCATGTCACTTACTACTGTGGTTTTACCATACTCTCTTCACGCTAATGTGGGTTCCTCCAACTACCCTCCTCTCATCTGTGTTTTACCCTATGAATTAAGTCTGGATTAGTTATTGTGTTGACTGTAGTAATTTTTAAAAACCTTAAAACAAAAGCCTTCTAAAACTATGCTCTTTTTAAAATGAGGGTTTTATTAATAAGATTCTTAACTTTGAATTATACACAGAGAAAAGTATTTTAAATATTTTTAACCATCTGAGATTTCCAAGTAATCTCTTACAAAATCTCTCAATAGGGAATTAAATATTCAAGTTTTTAGCATAATTAATAATTATAAAAGGGGACAAATGTACAGGTTGAACCTCACTAATTAGTCTTTCTTCATTATGCCCCGACTGTCTTCGCCCCTTCCGAGCCCAGGGTGCTTCTCATGGGCCACCGTGGTATGAATGTGGGCACGCCCATGTTGGGCCCGGGTTTGCCCCCAAAGTCCATGGACCTCGTCTTGGAAGGATTCTTCAATGATATAAAAAATACGTATATTTGCCGTGTCATAATTATTTACTAGCCACAATGATACACCACCAGGATGTCCGTTGTTCTGATCTCACTTTTAAATTGCTGTCGTGGAGCGAGTGACCTTCTCGTTTCGTAATTCACACGCAAATCCCCGATCCCTCCCCCCTCTCTCCATTTCATACTCTGGCGGGGGTAGTCCGCGAGACAAAGAATAACCGCGCCATGACATCACACTCGACAATGGAGGAGTGGGGGATATAATCGTGATACCGAGTGTCACAAAGGTTTTGAAAAAAAAATGATGGCTAATAAGAGCAAAGAGATGTTCTCTACAATGGGCTGGTTAACAGTATCGGTATTCACATGGTCAAAGACGTCAGTCTTGCAATATACTGTATTGCTGTTGACGGGGAGGTTGAGGCCAGAATCTTGACCTGGTGCACTGCGTGGTTTTCCCATTTCCTCTCCACGCGAATAGGAGAGTATTTATTTAAATTACTTTCCTCATCCAGTACAAATAGATTAACTCATCAAACTATTCTTGTGTTAAAACATATTTAAACTAAATATATATAATTAATTATAAAATAAAAGTACAGATATAATGAGTTCGTGTGGGCTGTAGGGGGAGCCACAGCCCTATACTACGTCATGCATTTTAGCTCCCCCAATGAGAGCATGTGGGATGAAGTGGGAGCCACACCCCTATACTACGTCATATTTTATTTCCACCAATGAGGTCGTGTGGAATGTGGGTGGAGACACGTCTCTATATTACGTAACGTATTGAAGTTAATGTTATATAGTTAGAAACGCTAGTGAGATGCCAGAGACTCTTTGAACTTGCGCGATTTGCAGTAGAGGCGTGGATTCTACCATATCTCACCTAAATTCACTGTCGAAACTAAAATATACTTTGAAATTAAATTTTTTGTTTGGAACTTTCAATTTCTTATCATTTTGTAAGGAACGCTGTTGCATACTTTTAAACCACGAGCAATGAGGCGCCTTATATTGGTGACACATTGCAACAAAACAAACCAAATTGATATTGTCGTCCTTGGCCAGGTGGTCGCTATTCAACGAGATTCAGGAGATGGTCATCCAATACGGCTTCGTGACGCTGTTTGTCGCGGCGTTTCCAATCGCCCCTCTCCTGGCGCTCATCAACAACATCTTTGAGATCCGCATCGACGCCAACAAGTTTCTAAAGGGGATGAGGCGGCCGCTGGCGAGGAACCTGTGCTGCCTGGGCGCCTGGGATTACGTCATACAGTTCATCACATACCTCTCCGTGCTCACCAACGCCTGCGTCATCGGCTTCACAAGCGACTTCGTCCCACGGCTCGTCTACATCCTCGACTACCGCGAAGACCAGGTCAGTTGGGTGCACAAGCCTTGTCGAGGCCTTGGCCGTGGTTGAGAAGCGCCAGTCTTCAAATGCCGACCAACCTTCCACTGATAGTTCCCGTAAGCGGATATCACTACAAACGTAGCCAAAAGGCGTTAATAACCTCATTTCCGTTAAAGTGCTTATACAAATTATAGGTATTAATTAGCCGCAGTGGTGACCGAGAAGTCTTCGACTGTTCTAGTCTAATATATGAGTTCATCCCTCACTAATAGATTGTGTTAATATTGCTTCCTCATTATTACAGCTCTATGGCCTCGCAAATTGCCTTAGCCTTCCTGTATTTTTACTTTTCTTAAACTAGTCCAAGTTTCTTTGTTTTGTATTCATTTATGAGTCTAAAGATTGTTTTTGTGTCAACACATCTCTAAACCTTAATGATAAGTTAAAGAAACTGTTTTGTTATTGTGGATGTAGATGAAAGGCTAACTGTATGACTCAGATCACTAGATTGGCTGATCCCATACTTGGCTACCTCCAACGGATGTTCAAGAGTCACTTTATAGGGGAGGTTAAATACTTAATTTCTTATGGTCCAACCATTTTACCATACGGTTACTTAACGACTTAATTTCTATGCGCATGGGAGGAGCTTTGAGAAAATTCACACGCATTAACGTAGGAAAATGGCGGTAAAACACCCAGTGAGAGATCGTATGTGGAAAGCCATCCGTAAGTTCACCCGATCGAGATTCAACACTGAATATCATCTCTGAGGGAGCTGCGTGGGTCCTATTGGGGAATAGCTATGTCATTCTCTTGTTTCTATGTGGTCAATATTACTTGGCAAACTTTGCAAATCTGGTTTGTCGCTATTACCAGCGGCTCATTCTTACCCCAGCTTACTGCCTTCCAACATAAGGAGCCGTCCTTAAATTACGTAATGTTTATTTATAATTCTTGACCCCCCTGTCATCTTTATCATCCTTTCCCCCTAACCAGCCTCTGCCAGGTCAAGGTCTGAATGATATATATATCCACCTCCTCTTCTCTCTTCCCCACTCCTCCTCCACCATCTTGTTCCAGTCCAAATTTCTTCAGCTCACACTATTCCTAATTGATTCTAACCATCTCAGTCTGGACCTTCCCCTGGGTCTCTTTCCCATCATTCTCATTTCCATTGCTTACTATGGTAGTCTTTCATCTTCCATTCTCTTAATATGTCCAAACTACCTTAGATAATACCTGTTCATTTTCTCATTCAGCCTTTTTACCCTAATTTCTTTCTTTACTTCCCCATTTCTCACGGTCTATCTTTGTCTTTCCTAAAATACTTCGTAAGAATTTGGTCTCGGTCGCCTACATTCTACTCTCGTCTCTCTTTGTTATTGCCCAGGTCTACGAGGCGTATGTAATGTTATTATTAAAACAAAAGTCAGTTGTTTTGTCATGTGTACTGTAGTTAACTATCATATGAAGTCTATATTCAATAAGTATTTCTATAAAACAGTGAAAACTAGTGATTAAAGTGGGATTAATCAATTAATAAAAGTGAAACATTTAAGAAAAAATCTGATTTTTGTCTCACCATTGACAGGGATAGAAAACCTTACGTAAGATGGATTCTGACCACGACCACCACCATCCCCTCGTAAGAAAATACTGAATCCCCCAACCCTAAACCTTTACGTAATTAAAGGATGTTCCCTAACTGAAAGCGAGGAGATTTGGCAAAAGTTAACCTATAAAGAGCGAAGATAAATCCTTTCTCCGTAGGACCTGCAGTTCCCTCAGAGGTGATATTCAGTCTAGCCTCGTCTCTTGCTAGGGTAAATTCTGAGCAGCCTAAAGAGTGTATATATCTCTCTCTCTTTCTCAGGTGGGTTATGCAGAATCTTCAATGTCGGTCTATCCGGTGGATAAACTGACCCGGTTCGTGATGGAAGCGGACTTCGAGACGTGTCTCTACCCGGGGTCACGCTACCCCGCCGGTCACCCCCGGGAGTTCCAGCTCACCCTCGAGTTCTGGCAGACCCTCGCGGCCAAACTCGCCTTCGTGGTCATCTTCGAGAACGTGGTGCTTTTGCTGACGGGGCTCCTCGCTTGGGCCATCCCCGATGTTCCGACCTTCATCAAGGAACTCATAGTCCACGAACACAAAGCGTCGATGGAGGCACGCAGGAAGTACTTGGAGGAGAAGAGGGCGAAGGAGTGACCTCATCCCCCTCCTTAGCCGAGAGCTTGGAAATGTTCGCCGAGGGAAACAACGATTTTGATTGTATTGCCCTGATTTTCAAATTGTAGCTCTTACGATGCGTCTATTTTTTAAATGTTTCCAATTTAAGACAATCATGTCCTGATACAAGTGAGATGGGTAATCATTTTTATACCTTCCTCCCTGCCCTTAAGTGATTTTTTTTCAATTTTTTGATTAAAATTTAGGGTGAATATAATTAACTACACAGATATAATATTAACTACTCACCAACTTGTTTTACATTTTATTTTATTTCTTCAAATATTGATGTGAATAACAATCTTATATTAAGGCAAAAAACGTAATTTAAATAAATAAATAAAAAAATTATTTCATAAAACAATTTTATAACATTTTGTTATTACTCTTTAATAAGAATGTACCCTCATCGGTGGTCGCGAGGGCTAGGGCGCCAGTCTTGTATTATTTGCCTAGTAGGTGTATTGAAGTTGGGTAATTCTAAATTAATATTTTTAAGGTAGCGTCTGTGATGGACGTGAGAAAATCGTCAGCTACATATATGGGCTTTCAATTTTGCTATTGGCAGCATAAAGCCCTCCCGAGTCGAAGGTGACTGCGTTATCTGATAGCTCGAGATCGTAATTTATCACTCATATGTAGCTGACAATTTCCACACATCCATCACAGACTTTGCCTTAAAATATGAGTGAAGAATGAGTGAAGAGGACTTCTGGATAACTCAGCGATCAGAGCATTGGCGTACTAATACAAAGGTCCCTGGTTCGATTCCCGTGTCCAGGTGTCATTTTTCAATTTAAAGGATATGATATTTAGATGTGGCTATAGCCATACTTAATAACTTTAATAGCTGACTATTTAACGCGTCACTTCCTATACAGACCAAGTTTCATAGGAAGAACCTTATCTGAGAGCTATAAAATATACTGATCTACTTTCACGTGTTCTTACTTTAAGTCATGCGAGCTGCAGCTGTCACTTTTGATAGATATTATCTATACGTATAGAATAACAATAATAATAATAGAGTGAAATGCTATCAATATTGAGAGCAAAAAAAAAGTTTGAATTTTCTAAAAGGTCTTTCATTTGAAAAATGGACTGTTTATTCCACAGTACCAATCCCTATCACAATTAGTGTAGATACCCTGATAATTCGGACGAATAATAAGACTCTAAACGCAGGATTAATAATAATAGGAACTAATAATTTGGTTTTACTTAGTACGTAACAAAATACGTTAGTTAAAACAACATCCCCTCCCCCTCCCATCTTAAACAAAGTAAAGAAGGAACTGACAACGAGGGGCTGTTAAGAAAGAGTAATCCCTTGTTGTCCTATCAGATGTCACGAACCATCACAGAGACTACCGTGTTTTCTTAGAGGATCGTGTTCCTCCATGTTTTCCCCAGAGATAAGTTGGAGTTCGTGACTTATCTACACATCTTGACGTAGCGAGAACAGGGTGGAAACATGGACTGATCGGGCGAGATAGCACGTCCCTATGTCCCTATGACATCGTGACACGTACGCGCTGAAGGTTGATTGGTTAGTTTGGGAGGAGTCCTGGTTGGAATACACTTTCATAAAATACAAATATATTTTGTTTGCGGCCAATATTGTAAGTTTTTGAGGGAATTAACCAGGGGCAATGCATTAAATTTATAATACCTAATGGCCAGATATAGTACACACACGCCCATGCCCACATGCAACCATCCTTACATACATACATTACACAAGTAACATTATACGAGTACTCACGATTGTGGAAGCCAGATTTTCCTGACATACCTCGTGTCTGCCAGATTTTCCTGACATACCTCGTACCTGCCAGTTTTTCCTGACATACCTCGTGCCTGCTAGATTTTCCTGACATACCTCGTGCCTGCCAGTTTTTCCTGACATACCTCGTGTCTGCCAGATTTTTCTGACATACATCGTACCTGCCAGATTTTCCTGACATACCTCGTGCCCGCCAGATTTTCCTGACATACCTCGTGTCTGCCAGATTTTCCTGACATACATCGTACCTGCCAGGTTTTCCTGACATACCTCGTACCTGTCAGATTTTTCTGACATACCTCGTGTCTGCCAGATTTTCCTGACATACATCGTACCTGCCAGGTTTTCCTGACATACCTCGTGCCTGCCAGATTTTCCTGACGTACCTCATGTCTGACAGGTTTTCCTGACATACCTCGTACCTACCAGATTTTCCTGACATACCTCGTGCCTGCCAGATTTTCCTGACATACCTGGTACCTGCCAGGTTTTCCTGACATACCTGGTACCTGCCAGGTTTTCCTGGCGTACCTTGTGCCTGACAGGTTGTTCTGACAAACCTAGCGATTCTCAGATTGCCCCCAGGTACCACGTAGGCCTACCTGCCAGGTTGTCCTGAGATCCCTCGTACCCCCTCACTGCAAACCACGCCAGGTTCAGGACGAATGTGACACGCAACTCACGGAAATTATCAATCCCTTCCTGTTGAGCGACACGGGGCGTGTGCGTGATTTACGTTATGATGCCCGCCCGTTCGAGGTTATTTATTCATGTGTTGTGTTGAGGATAGAGTGCTCTGTGTTCATAGAGGAGAATCAATATGGCAGCCATCAACAGAGTACATACACTGCGGCGGACTATGGAAGGCGAGGGTGGATTTACCCAGGAGAGGTTCGGGTCTTACTTCCCTATCGCGGTTAGGGATGAGGAAGTGAAACAGAGAGAGAATGTAGCAGCATTTGTGTAGTGTGTGGGTTTGTAAACAGTTTTAGGAGGGAAGACAAAAACTAGGTACACCCAGCCGGGATTCGAGACCCAACCTTATCGTTATCAGCCAACCAAACAAGAGCAGATGGACCTTTAGTCCACGTGAACACTGATCTAATTTATTTAAGAAATCACAACTGAAATTTCCTCTCCCTCCACCCAAATTTGAGTACCTTTCCTCTCAAGTTCTTCCTTCTTCATTCCTACCCCATCCACTATCGTAATTTAAATGCTTGTATACTGGAGGGACGTTAAGACTTAGACGTAATGAGGGGAGGGATGGGGCAGAAAGAGTAGGTTTTGTTGGGGCGCACTCGAATTGTGGAATAAAGTATACCTGTCAGCATAAATTCAACTATCCACGGATCCATGAATTGCGGAACAACCTGTAATCCCATTCAAGTCCTAACCACTAACCTAACCTAACCTAACCTATCCTAGCCTAGTTTAACATAACCTAACCTCCATGTTCCAATGTGAACAAAGTCATTATGGATTTAATTTTTACTCGCAGTTCCTGTAAGGTACCGAGCTCGGATGAGCTGTTCCGCAATTCGTGTGCACCGGTTTGGTTGATTTACTTTATATTATAGTTTTAAAAGTAAAAATATACCTTTTAGTTAACTTTATAAAATGTAAATTGTGTGTGTAGAGGGGGTAGGAGGGAGGAAAGGATTAAAGAACGCAATTTATATTTCTTAGTACCATTATATTTGTATTAAACATCATTTAATCTCTTTACATCAAATGAAAAGTAAAGATAATAAAGTAAGTAGGCAAAATGGAGGAAAGGAGTAAAATATTTAGAGAAAAAGATAAAATAGAACGAGATTGTACTTTGAGAAATTCAATTTAGTGAAATTGTTGTAAAGAAGTCCTTGGCTTATTCAGTTTCAAGAAACTTTCTCTTTTCCAATAACCCCCCCCCCCTCCCCAGCCCTCTCTATCCGGCACCTCTACATTGCCTCCTTTGGGGACGAGTTTCGAGAATAATCCTATCTCAATGTGATCCGAATAATGTATGCGTCTCAACCTTACATTTCTGTCCGAAGTAGTGTGTGTTTGTTTTAAACACCCCCATCACGTACTTCGTTGACAATGCACGGGGGATCATAAAGACGGGAGACCGGGAAATGACCCCCTACTGAAAGCCGAAGGGTGACTCAGGAATATTTTTAAAAGTTGTAAAAGTTCTGCTATGTGGTGGAAGGATTCGAACAAGACCTCTCTTTGCTGGAAGGGTTCAAGTGAACACGGGAAATTGATTCAATTAACGTGACACGTTCGCCACCGAAGTTGTCTTGTTTCAAGTCCAATCACGTAATATAAGCTTAGTACTTCGCTACAGAAGCTAAGTAGAGATGAAACAATCGTGAGGTTGCTGATGGTAGCAAACAAAGGGGGTGGTTTTAGTCATAATAAGAGCTGAAGTTGTGATGAGGAGTAAGATAAACTCACCGCGGATTTTAAGGAGTAAGTTTTACTCACCGTGAAGGTGGAGGAAAGTAACGATGAGTAGGTTATACTCACCGCGAAGTTGGGAAAAGTAGCGATAAGGTGGTGGTTATACTCACAGTGGGAGTTGAGGAAAGTAAGCTGTACTCACAGCGAAAGTTGAGGAAATTAACGATGAGGAGTAAGATGTAAGATATGAGTAGTAAGCTGTACTCACCGCGGAAGTTGACGAAAGTAGCGATGAGGAGGAGGTTGCTCAATACGATGGCCAACCCCATGATGAAGATCAGTCCCGCCTGCGTGAGAGTCTCCAGGGTGAAGAATGTGTGAGCTTCTTGTTCACTGAGGATGATCATAGCGCCGGTGCCTCACATAGGACCAGCATGTTCATTGTGGGGGGGCCAGGGGGTGGAGCAGGGGGGACACAGTTCCCCTCCTGCAGACCATCCCGCTATCACCGGCAGTCCTTCACTCCCTGTCTACTCATTGAGCTGGAACACACATCACATGAACCCTCAACATATGATTAACATATGGACAAACATTATACAGTGCAAATATATACCGTAGCACGCGGACTAGATATCAGGCTCAACTAGTCTGGTTTATCAGTGAATGGAGAGGTCTGAATTAAATATCTGCCAGGTGCACTGAGTTTTATTTTTCTAAATGATTTTCACTTTTACCTCCACGCCAAACGCGTGCACATTTCCTCTAAATTACAACTTTATCATACCTAGCCAACTAGTATAAAAATGCGGATATCCAGAATGGATAGTAAGACTTGGTGCACGAAAAAATTTAGAAATATATATATATATATATATACAGGATGTTCATATATATATATATATACAGGATGTTTATATATATATATATATACAGGATGTTTATATATATATATATACAGGATGTTCACGGCTTAAATGGCTAAACTTTGGGAAATGGTAGGGGATTAAGAAACTAACTCTAAATGTATTTTGGAGATTTGTTAGTTTTCACTTTCTTTTCGCACAAACAGCAATTTTTTTAAAATTGGTAGGTATTTAATAAAATATTATATTTATTTATTTTGTTCGTATTGACGGCCTCCAGTCCGGAGACAAACATTGCACCTATCAATGAGGGAACTAGTGGCTGACCGACATTGTGCGACTGTTGTTTCTTCGCACGCTTGCGTTATCCTTTATCGTAATGATTGAAGTTCATTAACAGGCACTTCATACACTTTTACCCGCCTCGGTGGCGTAGTTAGCTAACACGCTAGTTTCGTGTTGAGCTAGACTGCTGAGGACGGGAAGATCGGGTGAATTGGGGTGGTTTTTCCTGAGTGGTTTTCCACTCTCCCTCCACGAAAATGCGGGTTCACTTCCTCTATATTCAACCTTACCAATTTCTAACACATCAGCGTAATTAGTACTTCAGCGTATAACCCGAACGGGTAGTAAGACGCGGTGCTGAGTATATTATTCATACACTTTTTGCTTGAAAGCTCTCCATACAAAAAAAAATCTAATGTCGTTAAATCAGGTGAACGCAGAGGCCAAGCCACAGGTCAAGCATGACCGATCCATCTTCCAGGAAAATTAATATTAAACCATTGCCGAGGACCTTTGCAGAAAAACGTGTTTTTATTTAGTTTTTTGCTGTTTGCACCAAAAAGAAGCTAAAACGAGCAAATTTCCAAAAGTCATTTTGAGTTAATATCTCCACTACCACTTCCCAAAGTTTAGCCGTTTAACTCGGGAACACCTTATATATATATTTATAATATACACATCTATATATATAGTTATACGTTTATATACATATTCATATAAATTAAAATATAGTTAGTATACATGTATATACATATTCATATATATATATATATATATGAATATGTATATAACTATATTTTAATCTGTAAATATAATGCACAATCCAATTTTTATAGGAAAGGCCTTGTCTTAAAGCTAGGAAATTTACTATATTTACTTCCATGTATTCATGTTGGTATATGTGATCTGCAGCTGTCACTCTTGATAGAAATTATTAACAATATTTATAGAATAACAATAATAATATAGTAAAATGTTATCAGTGTTGACCACCATAAAATATGTTTGTATTTTCTAAAAGGTTCTTCATACCAGAATGTTTCTGTGTGCCTCTGTACGGGGCAGCTCGCAGGAAAATCATGTGTCGTAGACTCGTGTTTGATCACTGAGGGATTCCCCCTTCCCTTTTATATTCCACCCCCCTTCCAACCACCCCAGCCCTCCTTCTCGCAGCTACCGCAACATTTTGTTGGACTTGCTCTCCAAATGGCGACCGAGACAATGAGAAGATTTCTCGGAGCTGTGATTTTTTAAAAGAGGGTAGGAACGACGGTTAGAAGGTGGGGGGGTCCAATTAAAATACGTTTGTGTCCAAATATATCAACTCCTTTCTACTTGACAAGATCAACATAGCGTCGCTCCAATTTCATCCCTCTTCTAAGTTTGTTCAGGAAACCTGTTTGAATATATTACATGTTCCATATGTTCAACTTTAATTTTGCGCTACCCACTTCAATGGTCGAATTGTCTAAGGCAGTGGTATTCAAATATTTTTTTTTGTTCTCACACACCCAGATATATTTTTTCTTTCTTTTATTCCCCCAAAATTATTGATGCGTAATGCAAGCTACACATAATGTATAATATATATCTAGGGAAGAAACCGGCCCCGTGTTGTAGAGGTCAGTGCACCTAGCTACGAGCCTAGGGGTCCCGGGTTCGATTCCCGGCTGATACCTTTGGTATTTTTCCCGAAAGGGGAACTACCACAACAGTCGCCAGGGTTTGGTTGGTTAGGCTTAAGTTAGGTCTAAGTGTTTCCACTGGTTCCACAGCCTCGTATTCACTCACTATCACCATCATCTCATCTCATCGGGACACGGAAAGAGCCTCCAACGATTAGTAGACCTACATTCGGGTGTCCCTTGGCAACGGTACGTTAGTGCTGGCTAATCTTCCCACCACCAGGCTACGAATGTTGTAGCCCAGCCGCGCAGTAATAATAATAATACTAAAAGGTCTAGTAATAATAATAATCTAGGAAAGAGAGGAAGAAAGTGAAAAAATTTCCCTCCCTGATCGTATGTACTAACGTTAGGGTCTCTTATTAACTCTAAATCTGGCCCTGATTATTCTGTGTTCATCATTAAATCATTAGGGATATTAGGGATCACTCAAAATATAACTGTGTATATATATATATATATATATATATAATTTAACTGTATATATATATATATACACAGTTAAATTTTAAGTACTCCCTAATATGTCTTTGCGTACCTCAGATTGAACACGCCTGCTCTAAGACAGTTGTTTTCAACCTTTTGCAAGGTTTGACCCCAATTTTTTTTATCTTTGAGGCCATCACGACCCCTTGTTAACTTACAAGCATTCAAATGCTAGTTTTAAATTTATTTGTTCGCTGAATTTTAATACCTTTCCGGGCTCTCCACATTTAATTACACAAGTAAGTTAAGTATAATTGAGAGAAAATGGAAAAATGCACCCTTATTTGCATGGTTGGAGAAGGGTAAACCGTTTATAAATAAACTACTAGCAGTACACCAGGCCAGAATTCAAATCCTAACTTTTCCCCGTCACCGACAAACCAAACCAAACGAGCGTGACGTTAAGTCCGCATGCCCACCTTTGCTCATAAATTGCTTAGTGATTATATGAATGCGACTAAAAAAAACTTCAAGTCAGCCCACAAGTGAGCTATACCGACCGAGCGGTCGACGTTTATTGGCGAAGATATTTACAAAATTTTCGGATGGATGGTGTCAGTGATCAGCACAACAAATCCTCCTGTAATTAATCTCAGTTTTCTAGATCAGAGCCGCTAACTTATTATTCGAATAGCTCCTAATTTGTTCTCACGAGGCTGAGTTGACCCCATTCCTGACCCACTGCTTCACAGAAAAACTGGAAGTGCTGAGGATCGAACCCGGGACTTCTGGATCAGTAACCAGAAACTCTGACCACTGGACCATAGAGGCGGTCAACATCTTTTTAAAATCACTCCCAATTTGGCATTTTAGAAATGCGTTATTTGATTTATTAACTATAAAGTCCATCTAAAATTTATCAAAACTTCCAATAATACTTTATTATGTATTACTGTACTGTATCTTTACAATTTTAATCAAATGGGCCAAGAATGTAAATATAACTGTAATTATTTATTTTATCGCTTTGTGGCAATATGAGTTTCCCGTTTTTAAATAACGAGCTTCCTATGAAAATCAGACAGTACTTTTCAAAGTAAACACACAAGTCTCAAATTGTGAAAAATTTAACTCTATTGTATTTTTAAACTATTTCCAACGTGCTTGGCGAATCTCCGCGAGGAATCCCCTGGAGACCGTCAACGGCCGGCACATAAAACTAGCAGTTTATGTCTCTCAGTCGCGGTAGGAGTTAAATAAATTAAAATGTCCCCTCCATCTTTTTTTTTTTTTTTTTGCGCTTTCTTCGTTCATAGTTTGTGTGTGGTCCAAGTAGCGAAACACTCCCCCCTCCCCAGAGATATAAATCGTGACTCATTGATATCTTGTGGTGGATTGGGAAGTGGGGGTCAGAGGGTCTTCAAACCCCTACTTTGAGCTCGCATAGACAAATAATTGGGAACAGGGAAGGAGACGAAAGTCTTAGTTTTAGTGTAATTTGGAGTTTTAGTTTTATATTTACTTTTTCAATTTATTTATCTAGTTTAATAATTATAGGGCGGTACAAAATTCAAATAGAAATGGTTCAAATGATAAAAACCGCCAAGTGACTGATTATTCCTTTTGCCCAACACATTATAATTTCTTGTTGACCTAGCCTACTTTACTGGGGCAGTCTTGTGATGCTGCTAGCGTAACATACAAAAATCCCCCTTGAACTTGATGAATCTCTTTTGCTACATCTTAGTCTAGTGGTCAGAGTTCCTGGCTATAGATCCAGAGGTCCCGGATTCAATCCTCAGCACCTCCAGATTTTTCTGTGAAGCAGTGGGTCTGGAACGAGGTCAACTCAGCCTCATAAGGACAAATTGGGGAGCTACTTAGATTTAAAATAAGTAATGGTTCTGGTCTAGAAAACTGAGATTAACATCTGAAGTGCTCGTTGTGTTGACCACATGACACCCTCTATCCAGAGAAGTTGAATCTATCTTCGCCAATTGATGGTGGCCACTCGGGCAGTATGGCTCGATTCCGGGCTGACGCAATGGAGGTACCCTCCTTCCCCCAATCAATGTTGGTGGTCGACTGGTATAAGGTGTGAGTACACTTGATGCAACTCGGAAAGCAAGGCTGCCTCGGCCCATTTTGGTGATACTCGACTGATCCAACTCATGTTGGAACATCAAAGTGAGGCTGCCCGAACGTGTGCCTTCGTTTGGCCTAGATTCCCCTCGCTTCAAATTTGATTCTGGTGTCGCTCTAGAAGTAGACTGGACTACCAATGACAAGTAGGTCTAGATTCGAATCCAGGTCAGGTGTACATAGGTTTTCCCCCCTAAATATATTTTTACGATTTCCCTCCACGCAAACGTGGATATATTTATTCTAAATTCAACCTCCCAATCCCTAACACATTAGTGTAACAAGTACATTTGCCTATAAATCGGATGGGTAGTAAGACGTGGTGAATAAAATAACTTGTAACAAACCTTTAAAAAACTTAAAGTAGAGCTGAATCACTTTATTTCCTGCAAATCCAAATTTTGTGTAAAACAAACATACTACAATATTTTGAATCGTAATGTATGGGTGCAGGGTACAAGAAACAAGATGTGGATAACTGAATTCACTCATGGTTAACAAATAAAACTCAAGCTCACTTTGTTTTTAAGTGTAAAAATAGAAAACTGATCTCTTCTCTATGTTAAACTCTTTATCATTTCGATCGTGATCTTCACTCCTGTCGCTCGTAAACGTCAACGATAGGAGGCCATTTATTTTGTTTGCGCCTCGTCGCCATGTTTGTATTTTCTTCTGTGTCGCTCCCGGTCCTGTGTTGGGTGACAACGTCTAATGGGCCGAGCAACAACGACACAAGAAGATGACTGTTATTTTGTTATTTTTACTGAATACTTTACACTAGCATCCGTTCAAGACATGACGTCCTTTTTTACTTTATCGCGACTCCTTTGAGAAAGAAAGTATTGTGATCGTAAAAAAAAAATTGAACTCGAGATTTTGATGGATGTCAACGTTTCATGGCCCCCCTGAATTCGAAAAAGTTTTTTTTTTACAATGCCACCACCTGTCTGTTTGTTACTGGGATTAGAGCCAAAACCATTTTACCGATCAGGGCAAAACCAGGTATTTAGGGTTTACATAAGTTTTCCCAAAGTTATTTTTTTAAATTATCCATCCAACCCTTAAATTAAGGGTAGTTTACTTTGGGACTAAAAGAGAGAGAAAACCAATTTTATCAAAATAGGCTTTAACGATTTTGATTACTATTTATAATTAGGCACTCTTTAATATTGTGTTAAAACAAAATGTCGCATCTAATTTAATCATGAAAATGACTTTGAGGGTAAAACACATAAGCGGAAATTTCCAATTTTGATCATATGTCCGCAACTATTTAAGATATGAAATATTATGTTTAAAAAGTTGTAGGACTCTTAAAGATATATATATATATATA
>CABFWO010005496.1:9877-47009 GCA_902155825.1 Timema genevievae | reverse complement strand
CATACATACATACATACATACATACATACATACATACATACATACATACATACATACATACATACACATACATACATACATACACATACATACATACATATATATACGTATATACGTACATACTCACGCTATTCCCCTACGGGTATGCAAGAAACTGTTCATATAGCTAAAAGGATAAAACTTTATACTTAATCCATCCTCACTAAGGTCCTCCTCATACTCTTCCTTGAATACTCCCTTTGCTTCATCAAATCCATAAACCAAGACACACATACTCCTTTATTCTTAAAAGTAATAACATTTCTCTTTTTAGCTTATTTGTCTACAACATTTAGCCAAGTCTTACATGGCCTACCCTTTTCTTTTGATCCACACACTATAACGTCATATATTTACTTCATCACTCGATCCACACTCATCCTCTCAACATACCCAAACCAACGTTGCACGCTTATATTTACATTGAACTATTAGATTCCCTTTCAAACCGCACTCCTACAGAACCCATTTATTACTGGTTTTGTCCATATGAGTTTTTCCAAATTTATTTCTTAGATATTATATAATTCCAACCGCATTCACCTTGCGTTTATGTTTCTCTTGACCAACCCACGAATAATATTCATAAAACAATATTTATAAACCATCTCATATTACTTAAATTAAATAATATTTAAATATGTTTCCACTTTGTTTAGTAATATTTTACCAAGACATGTACATACATTTTTATTTTATAAATCTGTTTCAGGTTGAGGCTTTCTAAATAATGAATCAAACAACATATTGCTCTTTGATCATTGTATGATGTTTTGATAAATCTAATATTCAATAAACTTGTGGGTACATTAACTATGATTAAATAATAATAATTCAAACTGATCTTTGCAATGTTGATGTTTTTACTAGATTATTATTCTAACTTTTTGTTTTCTGGTTTTTCAAATACATTCAAATAGTAATAGCTTTTATTTATATTATAAACACAATAATAAGAATATATTGAAAATAATATTCTTGCATAATAATAAAACACCTGAAAGACATTTCTAAGTTAAATTAAAATAAACAAGTACTATCGGTTCCCATCCATTTTAAAATAGATTTTCCACCAAACACAATATTTAAAAATAAAGTGAATTGATATTTATCTTTCATCAGATTCATCCACCTAACCGAGTCTTATTCAATCCGTATTACTACTGCTGTACATATTTAATATATCTAGTATACATATAGTTTGTAATTTTTATACTTGTAAATTCTTATTTAAACGTATATCTATTCTCCCAATTACTTATACATACTTACCTCCTATCTTTCCCTTATTAAACTAATTTAATAATCTTTTCTTTATTTCATTAATTTTCCTTATCTCATAAGCACAAATTAAAACACTTTGTTCCCTCCCTTATAATGTTAATTTCTCTCTCACCCTCTTCATTATATAAATATATATACCCATCATCTCACCCTCATTTTATTAATCATAACTATTCTATCTTCATCAAGGTATTACATTTAATCTCTTACATACGATATTACTTATTACTCAGCGCTGGTTGCAGAGGAAGTGAAAGGCCAATTTTCACAATTTAATCTTTGATCATATCTTCAGACGAATGCTAGAGCATTGTCTCTATTATCGTCTTTACAATTATTTTTCGCGTACATCAAGCCTTTAATAAACCCTCTGTCAAATGAATCAAAAATAATATTATTCCTCCTTCTCATGTCTGGATTATATAATTCGCTTTCTAAATCTCCCCAAATTTATTTCTACCCTTTGATAACTTATTTACTTCATTCATACTATTCAGCATATTATCATTTTATTCATCATTACATTCTATCTAATACCTTCCTAGTTAATTTCATCATTTTAATAACTTTCATATTTTATCCATTCTTATATAATCTTTCTAACTCCATTAGCCATTGATTTTCCATTGTTTCATCTTTCTCAAAAAGTGATCAGTTAAATAATAATTTCTCAATTTATCCACCATTTCTTTCCTAGTAACTTATCTACAACTTTTAATAATCTGCCTATTTAATTCAATCTTAATATATATTTATTTTTCCATTCATTATCGCGTCATTCAATACATCTTTCTTATGTTAACAATTTAATTTTAATGCGAACGCACCTCTCTGTTGTGACTCCACAGCATTGCGGGTGGAGGTTCAGGGGCAAACTTCACCAGACATGTCAGGTTGATGGTGCTCCCCTTGTTAATGAATAGATCCGGTCCACCTAGGATCTCCGTTATGGGTTCTGAAACCATATAACAATCATATACAAATTTTGTGGGATCATTCGTTGATGAACAGGTTTGATCTTCCTAGGATTTCCATTATGGGTCCTGAAAACAAATAACAACCATATCATTAGGCCCTTTGGCTGATGAGGATATCCTGCCCTTCATAATGATTTCAGAATACGTATAGCAATAAAATCATGTATATGGCAGTCTTATTTTTAATAGTCCAGCCCTTCAAAGTCAATTCTTTAAACCATCATCAAACTGGCAGGTTAATAATGAATTTTCTTTAAGGGTTCAAACAGGCCAACTTTTTCAACTCAATCAATTGCGCACACTCCATATTTGACACACACTCATTATAACTCATTCCTTTTCATAGGAATGGTTTTGGCAGCATCAATAACAAAATACAACACTAGATCTAAAGATTCCTGGTTCAGTACAGATGGTACTTTAAAAGATTAATGTATTTATTTGATCCGTTACCCAGATACACACTCAACTTAGCACGATAGTATTGGGTTTATGAAGAAAATATCTTTGTGTTACGCCTCTTACTAATCGTCTGAGATATCCACAAAGTTCTACAAAAATGAACTCCCCGTCATCAGAAGTTCAGTCTAATGCGAGAATAATTTAGACCACGTGGCACTGATGCAGGTGTAGCCATGTTTTGAAACATAAAAATTAATTACAATATTTCGTGTTTGTTTAAGTATATTAAGGCTTACATTATTCATTTGTTTCAAATCCATCTGAGGTCGACGGAATTTTCCTTGAGAGATTAAAATACTTTCCCGAAAAATTCGGCACGCCCCTTTTATCTCATTTATAAAAATTATCCTGTGTTGGTATATTCAGTTGGTTCAGAAAGCGCACGCTAAACACCTCAAATAATAAAAAAAAAGTAAGCTCTCTAATATAATGTCCAATTATATTTAGACAAAATATATGTTGATAAATAAATAGTTAAGAAATGTGTACAGTCACACCCATTAAATGTGTTAGCGTTACAGTAAGAAATGATTACCATTTTGTGAACAAGTGTGTACATAGAATTTAAACTAGACATATCCTAAACACGTATTTTAAGAGGGCATTAAATGATTGTATAATTTATAAATAGTATAGTAACATAATTTATGGTTTACTAATGTACTGTATAACAACAGGCATTGGTATGTATGTAGACTAAACTACATGCTCATCTAGTATATTTTACCTGTTACAAGGAATGCTAGACTTAAATCCTGGTTGAGTGTACTAAGGCTTTCCTATCTAAATATGTTTCCACTCTCCTTCAAATCTAATGTAGGTGCACTGCCTCTAAATACCCTGTATCTGAGGGATATAGATAAAAGAACCATTTGACAAGACAGTGTCACTTGTAGTTGCTCGTGTTTGATATTTCTAGAGAAGAATTATTAAGGAAATACTGTGACAGTGTTATCTATAGCTACTTGCGCTAGTTATTTTTAAACAACTATTCAAGCGGGAGGTGGTCTAATAATGTTAATTGAATCTGCTTGAGTTTGTTATTGTTAGACAAATATTTAGTCATGAGTTGGTATAGTAATGTTATGTGTCTCAACTTGGTAGTGTAGAATAGTTCTACCAATATATGCTATTTCTGCTAGTTTAGTAATATTCAACTGGGAGTGCAGCAAACTACTGAGATATGAATTAAATATGATACTACAGCAACAATTATTCAAGATCCGGCGGAGAACTGAAGAATACGCCAAATAACTCAATTCCACTGATATTCGCTGGTTTGACAGCATCTAAACCCATCCCTGATTGGTTCAGATGATAAAAAGGATCACGGGAGGGAACCCAAGGCCAAAAAGATGGCGTGGGGTAACTTTAGGAGTCCGCGGGTAGCCTCCTAGTAAGATAGGTGTTCTAGATGCGAGGTGGCAGCCCATGGTTTGAGACAGGTTGGTCCCATCTCTGATACCATCTAATGGATAAACGTACCACCAGAACCGTTTGTGAGATCACTTGATGGGCAGCCGTAGGGCAAGCGTGAGTGACCGGGTTGACCTAGTGATGACCAGAAGAACAGTAGGTCTAGTAGGACCTTCGTAGCTCGCTCTATCTCCCTGCCCCTTCCTGATTGTAGCCCAACACCTGTGATCTCTCACCCCCCTTCTTCCTCACCAAGGAAGGTGCAGGGGAATGAAAATTACAGTTACCTGTATTTTATATTGCAAGAGTAATATTTAGTCAGCAAATGATATGAGTTTACTATCTGTAGCTACTCCTGCTAGCTATTTCTGGACAAATAAGTAGTCAGGAGATTATATGAGTTTACTAATTGAAGCTACTTCTTTTAGCTATTGTTGGACAAATACATAGTCAGGAGATGATATGAGCTTGCTGTTAGCTATTGTTGGACAAATACGTAATCAGGAGATGATTTGAGTTTGCTGTTAGCTATTGTTGGACAAATACGTAGTCAGGAGTTGATATAAGTTTACTAATTGTAGCTACTCCTGTTAGATATTTTTGGACAAATACGCAATCAGGAGATGATATGAGTTTGTTACTTGTAGATACTCCTGTTAGCTATTGTTGGACAAATACGTAATCAGGAGATGCTATTACAGTTATATTAGTTGCCTGCTACCTGTGCTAGCATTTTTTGGACAAAATTAATATGAAGTCAGGAGATAATAGGATGGTAGACTAGTGACACCTGTAGCTACTTGAGGTAATAGCTATTTTTAGAAAAATATCTATCCAGGGGAGATGGTAGGGCAGTTATACGTGTAGCTACGTGTACTGGTTATTGTTAGACCAATATTTATTCAGTAGATGGTAAGTCATTGTTACTCTTTGCTTATTCTGGAGTTTATTGCTAGAGGAATATGTAGTAGGATATGTTATGTTATTGTTACATGTAGCTAAATGTTATTAATGTTGATGTTATTATATGATAGTGCTACTTGTAACTTCTTTTAAAGTACATTGCTAGAGGAGTAGTCAGTCAATGGTATGACATTGTTACTTGTAGCTGCTTGTGTTTGATATCGCTAAAGGACTATTACGTAGAATATAAAGTAGAAATGATTAGGGCTTCAAGAGAAATATAGAAATTCGTTTTCATGGAAAGAGAAGGATATAATCACATATAATGTCCAAACAAATATTGTAGTCAATAATGTAAGGAACATATTTAAATTGTGGTATGCTATTGAAATTTGATAGATATAAACATCTATTGGTCAATTAGTCAAGGTCCTCGGTCCCGGCACAAATTTATCTGGTTGCCAAATCCTTCCTTCCCCTCTGACAACTTGTGAATGTAAGGAATTCCAGGCCTCCACCGTGGTTCGGATCCCACGTTAAACTGTAGGTCCTCCATTTTTAATCTCACAATCACCCTACCACTACACATTAGCGTAAGTGCTTATAACCCGAACGGGTAGTAACACGCAGTGTTAATAATAATAATAATAATAATAATAATAATAGTAATAGTAATAGTAATAATAACTTCAGATAACACCACCCCCAGTCTTTCCAAAAGGACTGAACAAGTTGATGCTTCCGACAAAATCACCTTTCAAATGGAGGTCCCATGGAATGTAACTGTTGACATAACCAACTGCGTACTATTGGATCAATTTGACGCTAAAGAAAAACAGATGCAGGTGCCTACTTGTCAGTGGACTAAGTAGTCTAGGGAAAAGAGAATATTACTACCCATTACTACTACTAAATGTTATGAACACAGTGGGTATGCCTCTTCATGAACTGTATTTGAAGGCCGGAGCTCCAGGCATGTGTCTGCGAAATATGAACCCTCCTTAGCCATATAAAGACACTCGATTGGAGCAGGTTCAGTCTTTGATATAATACATAGGACAATCTGTTATATTCACTGTCTGTAGAGTGGAATAAAGTTTTTTTAATACCACGTATCCCTCTCATACCAAACGACCACCAATTTAATTTAAAAAACTAATAATATTTCCATTAAAAATTAGTTTTGTAATGACTATCAACAAAGCTCGGGGCAAGTCAACAAGCACACGGGAGTTGATTTAGTGAACCAATATTTGTCTTATGTATCTCCCTCTGGAGTCAGTTCACCATATTTTCGAGTTTACTTATACTGACAAACAAAATCTCTAATATTGTGTATAGAGAAGCCATCGATAAATAATTGATCAACTGATAAAAAGGTTTTTTAACAATTTGAAAATAAACCGTTCTTTAAAAATAAGACTTTGAATACTAAAGCAGTAGTATTGTACTGTATAGCCGAGAAAACATGAGTAGGCTACATTGATAGTTCCAATTAATCAAATAATTACTATCCACTTAGCTAGGCACGTGGCCGTTATCTAGATCTGTTCTGATTAGTGACGAGAGGGTTAAATTCAAATCCCGCCCGGGTGTGATGAGGCTGGCCCTTATTATAAACTTTCTTTCTCTTTCTCCAAACAAATTTAGAGACTTTTCATATATATTCTATATATATATATATATTCTTTTTACATTAAAGTAATTATTTAAATGTATATATAAAGGCTGGGTGTTAAGCCAAGGTGGAAAAAACAGTTTACAATAGAGTATTTATCACACGAACTAATAGGGACCAATGTTAGTTAGGATAATAAAATTGTTTGTTTGGTCAAAAATATATAAACTGAATGCATACCATGTGAAATCAATTTATATATTTATATAAAAATTAAGATTAATTTTGCTGGCTTTACCATAATTGCAAATTTATGTTACAAAAATACAATACATCCATATGGTAATAGTGGGGCATCACATATGAATAAATAATATTTTAAAATATATATTGTACTACTGTATGTACAGTACTAAATTTACATGTAGAGAGTTGTCGTAAATTACATACCGTTTGACACTATAGCGACAAAAAACGACGATGAATTAGGTTCTTTTCCCAGGCTCAGCTCTACATTCAGATGATTGACGTTTAGGTTAACTAACGTTTGTTTAATCAACGCTCTACTGTATTAACATTCGTTGTTAAGACAGTTGCCTAGTGAATGCCATTTGATATTTCATATGGATTAAAATGTGTATATCTAAAATGAAGATATTTCTCTATTTGATAAAAAAAACGCATATATTAAAAAACTTAAATGACCGAATATTTAAAGTAAGAATGTACCATTTTCTTATCTAACTGTCGAATATTATTTCCAAGCCTACACAACAGCACAGTGTATTCTTAAAAGCTTCACTTTGTTCTTTTGTTTGAAAATAACAAAAACATTAAAGTGTTATTTTAACAGAGTGATTTTCTATCCCTGGTTATCATCATTCTATATTACTTTTGTCACTTGAAACAAAAGTAAGGGGGTGTAAATGCGAGAGAAATAAACGACTTCTCTTGCATTTTGAATAAAAAAAGACCATGTCTTTTCACTCAACCTTTATATTATATATTTTTTGCTTTTCATATATATTTTAGTTAGTTTTATCTGTAATGAGCTTTTGTCATTGGTGTGTATAATGCAAAAGAGGGTGGAAAGACAAAGAGATCTCAAGGTAGCTGCCAAGCATATTTGGAAAAAAACTAAACTTGTTGCTGAAAAGAACCTTTTAATTAAATACGAAGTATTAAAAAATATACCAAATATTTAATACATCAGGTAAGTTTTCACTTTTGTAGGATTATCTATTGTTTACTCTACTTCTCTCTATCTATCTGGAATGAACGATTTTCAACTGTCCTAATGAGGTAGTGAAGAAAAAGGTAGAATTCTAGAGGGAGTGTACCCGAATTTGCGTATAAGGTGAGTGGGAAACTATTTAGGAACATCCATCCTCAGTAGACCCTCAAGGGATCCAAGGTTTGACTTCCTTGTCACTAGCAAACTTGATTGACACTTAATCTGTATGCACACAGTCACGAATAATATATAATTGATATATTATGATCAATGATTGATCATACTAATGGGTATGTCGTGGGGGATTCTAGTTTTTAAATCAATTGCTGATAGGCTTTATATTTCTTTTACCGATGGGCACTCTGTCAAGTGCTTAGGTCTTGTCTTGTTTGGGCTATCGATGATGGAGAGGTCAGAGTTCAAATTTAGTTCTGGTATATTGAGGTTATATTTACTAGATTATTTTACGCTTTCCTTTTATGAAAATTAAGGTATATTTGATTTAAATTCTACTCTCCCACATTATAGTAATTTAAATATATGTACAACCTAAACGGTTAGTAATAATAGGTAGTAAAGTAAACCAAATATATGGTAATCTGATATGTAATTAAATAAAAAAGTTATTTGATAATTTAACAAAAAGAGACTGTATATATAATGTTACATAAAACCAGTTTATTACTTTCTCTCTAAAGTATCGTCAACATTTTAAAATCCAAATTAATTATGTAATTTTAATAATAATTTTTTGATCATAATTATTTCAAATTTGTAACTATAAAACGGTTCGCATTAAATATAGGTTCAATATTGTACTAACCCAACTGTGAAATGTACTGTTGGAGACTTTAACTTTCTTTCACTTGAAGTATTTAAACGAAACGTCTGTAAAATACTTTTTCTAAATGGTTTCCTCTGTTCGCAAATGACGGTATATTTAATTTAAACCTTATCTTCATCCTTATCATGTACAAATGCAGATATTTAGTAGTTGTAAAAATACGCAAAGTATGTACAAAAAATTAAATGGAATACAACACAAACATTTTTTCTAAAACACGTCTTGAAAGCTGGGGCAATCTTATTATTTTCAATTTATTTTCTTAATAAAATGATAATTTTATAAATTGGTTACGTATATGTATGTAAAAAATCAAAGGATATAAAAAAATAAACGATAAGACATATTCGTAAAACTTTTTCAAAGTGTATTAAAGCTTGAAACAAATTGTTCAAAAATAGGTTCCATTAAACCACCCTTAAATAGGCTTTCCTGAGTTAAAAACATATCATATTGATAATCATAATACAAAACTTCATATATAATTTTAAAATAAAATCACTCAATATATTTGCGGCCTTAAAGGGAATTCAATAGATCAATGACAAAGAAGCATCTCACTATAGTTTGGGCATATTGAGAAGATGAGTGCGGATCGAATAACGAAACAAATATGTGAAGGTAAAGTGTGTGGATCAAAAGGAAGGTGTAAGCCATGTAATACATGGCTAAATGCTGTACAAGAATGTTTGAAAAATAGAAACATTAAGAGTTTTAAGAATAAAATAGCATGTATGTCTCGATTTATGAATTATTATTATTATTATTATTATTATTATTATTTTATTACTATTATTATTATTACTACTATTATTATTTTATTACTATTATTATTACTATTACTATTATTTTATTAATATTATTACTATTATTATTACTATTACTATTACTATTATTATTATTACTATTATTATTATATTATTATTATTTTACTACTATTATTATTACTATTATTATTTTATTAATATTATTATTACTCTTATTAATATTATTATTACTCTTAATAATAATAATAATAATAATAATAATAATAATAATAATAATAATAAGAGTAATAATAATATTAATAAAATAATAATAGTAATAATAATAGTAGTAAAATAATAATATAATAATAATAATAATAATAATAATATTAATATTATTATTATTAGCACCGTGTCTTACTATCCATTCAGGTTATACGCACCGATATACGAATGTTGTTGGAGTGAAGGGAGTATGCAATGTTAGAGAAGTGTTGAGAAAGTTAGTGAGGATGGATTAACTACGGAGTTGTTTTTTAACTATATATACAGTTTCTTACCTACCCGTTAGGGATCGGTGGGAATAGGATTGTTTATATATATATATATATATATGTACTTAGAATTTTTAAGAATAAGCTATTTTGTAAACTAACCTGAATATTTTTATATTAATAGAATAGAAATATAGTATTATCTTGCATAAAAACCAATTCCTTTATACTCATTTGGATCTAAATCTTAAAGGCCATTTTCAAAAAACTTCAAATTTTCAATGAATTGTCATAAGTAATATATATTTTAATTAATTTAATTAATAAGCTGGATATACACTATTATTTATCATGTAAAATTTTTCCCAACTATTAATTTTGAACATGATTGTTAGAACCCTTTTTAAATTATTTCAAAAATCATTCACCAGTCAACTAGGGCCTTCTATAACTTTTTTAGATAGATATATAAAATGTTTTACAATGTATAAAGCTTACCAGATACCCGTTTTGAACCAAATTATTAATAATGGTTTTTAAAATAAATTATATTAAAAAAAGAGCAAAACAAGGTTTCCCTAAAAAACAAGTCAGATTATAAAATTTTTATTTGTCATATCAAACACTCCCGAAATATTTATTCTAAACAAAATAATTTCAACCAATCTCAAAATAATTAAATTCTCAAGAATTACACATCTTAAAATTACAACTAATTTAAGAACTAAGATAACATCAAAAATAGTCTTAAGGTATCGATATACTAAATATGATCACAATTCATTAAAACATTTTGGATCCAGGACTAGAGACAGATGGAAGGACAGATGGACAGTTGGATGGTTGGAAGAGGGACACCGGGATATAAAAGCATGACAGACAGAATGGTATAATCCACTCTTTAGGGCTCGTGGTCAAATTAATCGTAAATATTCATCATATTCTTGACACAAATATTTTTCACAATTAAAATAATTTCGTTTTATACGAGAAAGAAAAAAAATACACACAATGATTTTGTTTAAATTCCAAGATTAAAATTTTCAAACCTAGTTTGTCCTTATTTTATACATACACATAAAAAATATAAATGTATATAAATAAAATTTTTTAATTATTTCAACATTGTCAGTAAGAATTATATTAATACATTAATAATAATTGTTATTATTTTTATACTGTCAATTTATGTACACTACAATTAAATTTATGATAAGTTATCTAAACAAGTATCTTTGAAAATTACCCTTTTATTTGAAGCAAACATCTATATTGTTTTACCTATAAATATGTAAAAAAATTCCATATTATGGTTAACTCTCTATTCATACTAAACAGTACATTTTCATCCCACCCGCTTATTTCCAAGTTTTCACTTTATCTTTATAATTACCCCCCCCTCTTCTCTTCCTCACAAGCATTGAGTTGAGAGACTTAAAATTACGTCTTAGTCGACCCAGAAATGTCATGAAATAGCGTTCTTGTATTTAAATATTTAAAGGTTTTGGTTTTGCAATGATTACATTATACCTTGTAGTTTTAACTGTAGTTGCCAAGGTATGACTTATCAAGAGTATTTTAATTTTTTAACTTGTTTCTGAAAACCTAAGAAATGAAATTTAATTTCTTAACTCAAAATTTTTGTTGCTTGCTATGTAAATTAACCTTTCGAAAAAAGTTTATGTAAATAAACAGTTTATTCTGTGACTACATATCTATTTTAATATTATACTCGTAAATCTCAGGCTAACTTGACAGTCATGTATTGACATCCATTAAATAATTTAAGAGGTATTTATCGACATTTTTTGAATAATAAACAGGAAAGTACACACACATATTTATTAATAATTATTCAACAAGAATGTATTGGCATTTGTTAAATTAATTTAGCACACATGCAACCCATATTTTGACCATTCAAGAAGTATGCATCGACATTTTATTTTAACAAATTTCTCAAGAATTTCTCAACATTAATTTGAATAATTCCACATGATTAATTGGCATTTATTTATCTTATTTAACAAACATTTTATCGATAACTATTCTGTTAACTAATCAAACTTATATCGACATTTATTTAAACAAGCACTTTCATTTTTTCATTAATTAATTTATTTAACATACACTTTCTGAACCAACTGATTATATCAGCACAAGACTTATAAACTAACTTATATCTAGAATGGGAGACCCACTTATATTTTCATCAAAGATAATTTCTCGATCATGCCAGGAGTCGAGCACGGGACACTTTGCTCAGTCAGACATATACGATACCGACTGAAATGAGGTGTCGGTTTAACTAAATGAAAAGGCACGTATAGAGCTCTAGAGGTGTTAAAAGTATATTTTACCATGTATAAACTTTTGAATCGAATTTGGTTATCTTGGGGTAAATTACCCGTCTCAGAACCCAATGTTCGTGGCTTAAAACCCATATGGGGTCTACAGACCCTTCTTGGAATGTAAAAATCAGTAGCATAACCTTCTTTGGGGGTGTAGTAAAGCCATCAGTCCCATGCCAATTGTGGCATGTAAATGAACCCTGGAAGGTGTGGGGGGGAAATACCTTAAACGGAAAAATTGGTAGGCCCTTTTGTCCTCACTCATAGAAATTCTTGTGTCAGATTTAATTAGTCTGTTCAAAAAGTGCTCTCTAAATTCCTCAAATAAATAAATAAATCTGTTTGAAATCTACTTAACCAAATCGGTATTTATCTTCCTTCCTTATAACATAATATGTTTATTTATTTCGACAAGTGATGAAAGTTGACTTCGCATGTTAGAGTGAATAAAAAATATATACTCACGTGGACTTTGCTCATTTAGTTAGATTTACTGAAGAGCTCTGGATTCAAATATTGGCTGGATATATTGATTTAATATTTCATAAATGGTTTTCCACTCTTCCTTCACGCAAATTCTGACACAATTTTTTCTAAATTATACATTCCCTATACCTGTTCCCTCAATGTAGCTAATATAGAGATGGGTAGCAAGACAAACAACAAGAAAAGACAGAAAAAATAAATATACATTCGTTAAACTGTAATAAAAAGCCATATCTATAGCGAACCAACTGTATTCTATGGTGGATTCTTTGACTGTTGAAACGGGCACTTAACTCCTTTTTCCTCCGGGCATCACGTTCCTCCTACAATTTACTCGCGAAACGCGGCGAGCCGCGTATTTCTTAAGCAGGCACTTAACATGGCGCTCCACCGTGACTAACACTCATTACTAGTCCAGACTTAATTTACGCCCGAAATTCCTACATTACTACCAAATTCATTTTGTTTTAATTACATTTTTTTTCACTAGTCCCTCCATCTCTCTCTCTCTTAAACACATTCAATAGCTCAGGGCGTTTAGCATCCTCTCTAAATCATAGTTCCCTAACACGTGCGACTCATTCATAATTTAGGAATAAGTTTCATTAAGCATTCCTACTTTAGATACACGCTTAACGCTTCTTAAGATATACCCTTCGATACGGTGAAAAATTTGGGTTCACTCAACTAGCTATCCCTTTCTAATCACGTAATTTGATTCGCATGAAAGTGAATACACGCTAGTAATTAATTTCTGTGAATTAAATTTAATTACAATCCCGACCAAATTGAAGTTTTAAACATGCGTTGTTTATTTGTCCATGGGTCTAGCTATTATTAATATATTAATTAATCATTAAAGCGGAACGTATTTTTCGTTGAGTGAGAACTATAAATGTAGCTGTGGTTTGTAAAAAAAGTTGGATTCCCAGCTTAATATAATATGTACAATAGGTTTATTAAACTTCATTGTATTACTTGCTATCACAGTTATTTACAAAACCCATGTGAAGTTTTTTAATCAAAGAATTTACTTTATTAAAAGAAGAATGTTTAAATTAATGATAATAATACTAAGTTTAAAAATTCAATATCTCCAAAATATGATATTTTAATTAATAAGAAAATGACCAGCGAGTATTTTTAATTAGTATGTTCAACACCAAGGTTATTAATCCAAAGGGTTGGTATTGAAAAGGCAGCTTAGAAGAATTGAACACACATTAGCCTGAAGAGGGCATGGGAAAACGTTAATGATGACTCACATGGAAAAAGACCACCCTCTAGTGCACCCATAGCTAAGACTAGAACATTAACCTCCCTGTAACTGGCAACCTGGTCTGTTGCAAGACTGACGTCATAGACCATGTGACATTCATATTTGGTAAAAGCTATTTTTATGGAGATCCTTATCACCTAGGTTTAGGAAGATGTTTTGTTTTATGTTTTATATTGGAGATCAATATTAAACTATTATCATTAGGTCATCAATCTTGCGTTTGGTTTGTTGCTGCTCTGCACTTTCTTTCATCCATGGCCACATTTCTTACATTATTGTACATTCTCCTGACAACAATAATATATGGAAGTTTTAAACAATATAAATATGAGGTACAAAGCATTTTTCATCACATAAACATTAAAGGAGACACTATTTATCTACACAACTCAAATTAATGTAAACACAACTAATAATATATTCGTACAATGTGTCTTTTGAAAGGTTTCTGGCATTAGTTATAGAATATAGACACAATGGATTACATTTATAAAGGACTTTAATATTCTTATTTAAAAATATGGAAGAACTTAGAAAATTTCGACCCAAATGACGAAAAGTAACATGTTATCATGAGGGCACTACTATGGTGCTCTTGTCCATAACACGAGGTGTATATATGATTATTGATGAGGGTAATAGGGCCCCTACACGATCAGTCTGACTGTCAGTATGCATCAGTATTTACAACGAGACCGTACACGGTCGGTCTTCATATCATTATTTTTATCAGTCTCAGCTCCTGCGTGCAACGTGCAACAACATGGATGATAATAAAAAGGCGTGGGAAGTCTATGTTTGCTACTGAGACTGAAGGAAATACTGACGAGCGTAAGTACACGGTCAGTCCTACTGTCAGTATCTCCCACCACTTTCAAGACTGAGACTGATGTGATCAGAAAATTCTGATTACATCAGTATTTTAGCCAGTCCATCTATCAGTCCATCATTACTGCCCCTACACGATCAGTCAGATGCTCAGTATCAATTATTACTTCTTATTACAGTTTGACTGATCGTGTAGGGGACCTATAAAAGAGAAGTTGTGAATCCAAAGAAATTGACTCAACCATGACAATTGGGTAAACCGTACCATTATGTATTCATTATAATTAGACAGGCCATTCAGTATAGAGTAAACACAGCCAACGTGTTCTAAATCCGGCAACAAACTATATTCAATTTATATTGACGATGATGTTGATGCTGATGATATTACAACCATAGAAAAATGTTGGCCACGTCTGGCTCAGGGGCAGTGGCTAATCATATATCTAGAAGTAATATGGCTATTGATAGAATATACATATGTAAAACTATATTATACTTTGGAGAGAGAGGGAATCACGTTTTGTAACTTAAAAATAAAAAGGTCTAATGTTCTTACAAAAAGTTCTCTTCAAATCCCCAATAAATATCTCTAGTTAATTGTCCTTTTCTATTGCGAACCAAAGTCTTAAATACATTTTATTATAAATTTATAGTATTTTTAAAGTAAATTTTGCAAGGTGGAATGGATAAGTAAATAGAAAGACCACAAAGTCAACTGATATATGAATTCAATCAAGGAAACAAGTATAAGGCTAAAGTAGCGATGCTCGATTATTAAGCCTGTAATTGATTCTTTGAATTGATTTAAATAAAAAGGTTTTATTACATCGATTCAAACGAGAAATTGTATTCATAGAATCAATTTTGGGAAAGTAGTTTCAATGATAGCTATGAAAAATGAGGTTGCCTTAATAACCACATTTCAAATATGAAGAGATTTCTTTTTCGTAAAAATACAACAAAATTGAATCCATTAGAATATCTGTATATTTTTTAATTATTATTAATTTAATCAAATGGTAATATTAGTAACTATTAATTTATGATAATAATATTGATAATTTATACGTTTGTCTGTCATGAGCATTGCGTGATATCTACCACATGCAGTGGGCTGAAAATTTAGAATTATTTGTCCATGCGCACAAAAATGACATGTATCTACCTCATTGCTGGAATTTTTTAAATTGTTGACAAGATTATTTTAATATACTGAAAACTAGGTCGTGATAAATATAATTAAGATATTTCTTCTGTCTGTTTGAAGCAAAGAAAGGCATGGCCTGGGGTATTACCGGGTACTCCTGCTAATATAGTATACATAATTAGTATATGGTAAATTAAGCCTATGCCTATATTCAATTATTGTTTTTCACATTTTAAAACCAGCTTTAGTACACAAAATGGTAAATACAATACTATCAATAATTCATTGATAGTCTAACTTTATGTTTAATCTAATGCCTTCCAAACGGTCATATTATTTTTTGGTAATATATTTGAGGAGTGTGTTGGTCAACCATAAATACAACTTTTAACGATTGCTACATACCAATTTATGATAAAATAATATATCATAGCACGGTATACAGCACTGATCGGTGTCACAGAACTGCAAACATTTATTTAAAATGTTTTTTATTGCCAAATAGACTTTTCTATAGTCAATAAAATATTCCTGTATCCATGTTTTGTTAACTGCCGGTTTTTTGATTCAATATTTTAGAAATCTCCATGGAAAGAATCGATTCGAGAATCAGACCAAAAACTCTAGGTCATTCTAAGAGATCGGTTAATCAAGGGTAATGAATCGGTTCTGGTAGATATAAATCCTATATTATATATTATATTAAATCCAATATTATAGCGAAACTGATATAAAAATGGAAGCTGTTAATAGTAATGAAACGAAACCTATTTTTATTAACCTCTTAAAATTTTATAGAATTCTCTCCAGAATAAGACAATTACGTTTTGTTTCTGACTTTATACTAACAGGATAGATTTACAAAAGAAAAAGTTTTAATTAGTGTGCTATTCAATACCCTTATATGTATATATATATTCCTGAATAGCTCTGTGGTATAGCATTGGCATACTCAGCCAAAGGTCCCAAGTTCAATTCCCGTGTTCAGGTTTCATTTTTAAATTTTCAGAATATATCTAGATGTAATAATCCTCACTAAAATGCATAAATAATAGCTTTGGCTATTTGATTCTTAAATATGCAATCGCTTACAATCATAATAACTGTACAAGTGGCAGCAATAAGCTGCGTTATTTGATAGCTCGTGATATAAATATAATCACACACTTGTAGCCGACGATTTCCACACGTCCATAATAGACTCTGCCTTAAAATATGAGTGAATAAAGACCCTGAGTACGGGACAATTCCTGGATAGCTCAGTGGTTAGAGCATTGGAGTACTAAGTCAAAGGTCCCGGGTTCGATTCCCGTGGCCAAGTTTCAATTTTCAATTCTAAGAAAATGATAATTTAGTTGGGTAGAGTCCTCTAACAGTGAAGACAATAATAATTATTATAGTCTGTGTTTTCTTTGATAGCTGTTGACTTTTCTTCTGTACGCCATCACATTTAATCATGCAAGATAAATAATTGAGGTCCACCATTTTGGCATACATCAAGGATTTTCAATGGGTGTTGTTTAATTTAGAAACTGATATCATTCCAAATGAATGCAATTAAGGATTTTATGAATACAATTAAAGTGGGTACAATTAAAGATTTTCTTTAAGTTTGTTTATTAGAGAAATGCCAGAATGAAAACCATTCCAAGTGGATTCAATTCAGTAGACACAAGAAGATATAATTCCATCGCATACAATTCAAGATTATAATTATGGATATTTTTTTTTAACGAATGTAGGAATGTAGAGATTGAGAACAATTCTAAGTGAATACATTTTAGCTTCAACAGATAGTATAGTAGGACTGCCATATTATAGTTGGCAATTTACAGTTTATAAAGTTACTAAAGAGTTTTTCATATACTAGTACATAGATATAAGCATATATATTTTTTGTAGATATCATCAATATATATAATTTATTCTTACCTGTGCTAGTGGCCACTCACATTAAATGTCAAGATCACCTTTTGATTCTGCATGCGACGGGGTGGTCGATGCTGGAATCCTGGCTATGTGTACTGAGGGTGTTTTTTCTAAATAAATAACCATCTATTTCCACGAAAATTCAGGTAAAATCTACCTTAAATTATACCTTTCTCATCCATACAACATTATTGTAATGTATATATACGTAGCCTTGATATATAATTAAACGCGTGGCAGGTGGGAAATTGTTTTGCTTCTCACTATACGTCATGGTTATCCTCATATATGGCATGCCATGGTAGAAAGGATGAAGGTGGAATTCATAGGAAATGCACACGCATTTATCTAAAGGGTGAATTGAAAATAATCTATGAAAGTCCTCTCAGTACACCAAAAAAAATTTCAAATTCCGACCTTCCTATCTTGGGCAAACCATCAAAGCAGGTTATGTGGTTTATTGAACTGTTAGTAGATGAGTCTCGGTTGGTTTAATCTTATTTGAGTGTCTTGTGACGATAAGTTCTTTTATTCAGAAGTGCACTTACAAAATGAGAGCTATATTATTATTATTATTATTATTAGCAGCGCGTCTTACTACCCGTTCGGTTTATACGCACTTACGCTAATGTGTAGTGATAGGGTGATTGTGAGATGAAATGGAGGACCTACAGTTTAACGTGGGATCCAAACCACGTTGGAGGCTTGGCATTCCTCACATTCACAAGTTGTGATTAATATACATCTTGTCTGAGTTGAAGGAAGGGTTTGGCTATTAGATAAATATGTGCCGGGACCGAGGATTGAATCCCGGACCCTCAGCACAGAAGTCTGACACCTTACCCCTAGACCACCAGGTCACCCTAAATGAGAGCTATAATAATATATTATAATTTATAATCTAGCGATACAGTCACAAAAGGGCCAGATTTCGATAAAGGCGTTTGGTCCACTATTGAATGTATTTCTCTGCTAAGACCCTCAAGAAGATTTGGGTAGGAGGTTACAGGAGGCAGGTCGGGGGCAAATAATTCTTCCTGTGACCTACCGTCTAATCCACGCCCTGCGCTTCCGCTGGCCTGTATAAAAAAAAGAGGGGATGCTTCTTTTCTGTCCGATCTCAAGTATTATTACACAGGATTACTTTCAGGATACTTTCAGGAAGAAGTGAAATGCCGTCTTCATTAGCTGATGTTCAAGCTAAGAGGGCTAAATGGAGAACAATGAGACGCGTTGCAGACGTAGAAATCACACTTTATTTAAAAAATGTTTTGATAGTTACAAATATGGCTCACACCAAATTGTAGGTGAAAGTATCAACATGTTTCTGAACAGTAAATAAATCCCATTTTTTTGTTAACGTTTTTTTAAAAGTATGAACAGGTAAAAATTAGCTCATTTTCAAAGACATTAATTGCAAATACGTACCTAAAAGAAATATATGGTATTACACATTCACACCAACTTTCTCATATTGTGTACATTAATAGAAGATAATTTACAAAAATAGATATTTAGGAAACTACCCTCAGGTAGTTCTTCCTACCAAAATATACACACTATTTTGTTAATCACAATAAACTATATTTATATATAAGCTATAAATGTAATTTTTCAAATATTTTATAAGATTTAAAATTTAAAAAATTGGGTAATATTGTAAGGTACACTTCAAATTTATTTTATTTATAAATATTAAAACATTATCTTATTTATCATGAAAGACTTTTCCTAGGTATATATTTTAAACTCAATCCTAAAATTCAATTTCAAAAAACTTCTAACATTATATTATAAAATTAAGCTACGATTATAATTATTCATTTTAGAAAAATAAAGATACTTTATTGTTGATCATTTAAAATAGTTTTAGAAGTTTTAAAAAATCAGTAAAACTGCTTTTTTTAAAAATATAATTTTATAAAAAATTAATTCATCAGTAAACTACTGAAAAACTAAAAAACATATATACATACATAATTATTTACAATGCAAAAAACTTAACAGTTGCCTATTTTTAACCACATCGCCTAAAAATGTCTTAAAGCAGTCTAATTAAAAAACGGTAGCTGCTCTTAGTCGAATTTTATTCTGTCATTAAACAATGACCGGATATATATTTTAAACCAAATCACTACCACCAATTTTAAAATATTTCAAATTTTCAAAAATAATTCATCAGTAAATTGACTACACATTTTCACCCAATAATCAACTGTCCATTGTTATTTGGGAAGTCAGCTAATTTATAGATTATCATTTTAGACAAAATTGTTAAAGCCATTTTAGAAAAATTGGTGATTCAAAAAATTGCCCATCAATAATCTATCCTTAATTTGAAGGCAAGGGTTGAAATGAAAAGAAATCCTTAATTAAAATTTAAGTGTCAACTCTAAACAAATTTGGAGCCGTGGACAGGAACAGACATAGTAAAAAGGAAAAGTTTAAAATCCACTTTTAGAGTTGGGGGGGAAAGGGTATATAAACATTAGGTTTAATCATAATCTAATCTAAATTGAGATCTTTCATGATTAAATTACTTTCTCTTGATATGAGAAAATAAAATGTCTAATATCATAAATGTATGTCAAAGCTTCCTCCAAAAAGTCATGTTTTGATATGACTACAATGAAAAGTTTAAATACAGTTCTGGATTATCTTAGTGAGTTCTATGTATCAATGCTATTTTTTCTGCTTTGAAGTAGCCAAAGTGACATTTCCTCATAAGGATGAGAGGCAAGTAAAGAAGAAAATGAAGCTAAGAGAAAAGCAGGTATTCTTTTGCCCACAAAACCTGTAGATAATATTTGTTTTACCTGCCCATATAGCAGCACTGAGGGTAGTTTATCCTAAATGTTTCTTCACTCTACCTCCATTAAAATACGTCTACATTGATTCTAAATTCAACTTTATTATTCCCTATCATATTAGTGGAATTAGTACATAGTATACAGATAGTACGAACGGGTAGGAAGACGAGATAACAAAAAGAGTATCCTCACGTATCTATACGATTATTATTATAAGCACTGCTTCTTACTACCCGTTTAGATTATACGCACTTAGGCTAATGTGTAATGGTAGGGTGATATTGAGATGAAATGGAGGACCTACAGTTTAACGTGGGATCTGAGCCACGGTGGAGGCCTGGCAATCCACTATCTATATGAGTAAATAAAAATTATTTTATATGCAGCTATCAAATTTCATTGAAATAGTAAATACACATAAAATAAAATTATTAACTTAGATATTTATAATTTTTTAATCACTCTTATTAATTATTTCTATGAAAATTTGACTATTTCAGCCAACCGATAATAATTTTTCTCGTGGAACTCTATCGTATCTTACTTGACAATAAATGAGACAACTAAAAAATAGTTTATTTATTTTAAAAGTAAGTTGACAATGGAAATGTCCCATGTATAGCTTACACACAACATACATATCTAAAGATTAGGTGAAAGAAATCCCTGAACTACATTGTGCAGTGGTTACGGGATCTAAAAACCATTCTCCCTGCGAGACAACATTCTCGTTCACGCATGTCCTACACACACCGAAGTGGAATTAGTATTCCTGGCTCGCTAGGAAAGTTATTGGGAGATTTCGAGTGTCTCGGACACAATAACGTTCTAGGGCGTTCATAAGTGGTCGTGGAGGGATCTAGGAGGACGAGATGTTTTTGCAAACATTGTGCGATTAGTTAGAGAGTCAGTTTTGAAACCAAATTGAACCATTGAAATTGGATGTAGGGAGACACATCAATAGTACGACAAATTTTGAATTTTGGATCTCAAATCAGATGCATCGTCGTATGGTTTATACTCCACAGAGATCGCCTAAATCATTTAGTATGTGAGCTAATTTCAATAATAATTTAACTCGATTCACTAATTACCCAGTCTAAAAAATAGCCTCATCGTAGATTGTTTATTATTATAACCTGTTGAGAGGTATTTCTATCACAAATCAGTCCAAATTTGGAGATATAATATTCATGTAGTCACCATTTTCATAAGGTTTCGGGTTTTAAGCAATGATCTACGATACTTAATAAGAAGCAAGGGTACCAGTTTTATTTGTATTTATATTTTTCTAAATAAGTGTCTGCTGTCCACTTAAAATTTATAATTTATTTAATTCCAATTGTATTTGAAAGTAAACATTATTTTTTCTATCCCAGAATGAATTGGTTTTATAATGTCGTCCAACGTAACCTTTTTGCTCACATCGACACTTGCATTGTACTGTACATCTAAAAAACACTTTTCCCTTAAATTATTTATAGTAAAATCCTCTCCCTATTCGGAATAAAAGTAATACCTTGTTTTTTAATTTGCACTCATTATAACCCATTTAAAAAAAAAATATTACCATCGTACACCTTAAATATGAATAGACAACCAACTTTTAGAAAACCATAAATCAATCATAGACTCAAAATATAAGACGACGATAACAAATGTCACTAATATAGATTTTCGAACAGAATTTCCTCTTGACCTCAGACTACGATATTGTGATGTAAATTATTGTTGCGTAAAAACGAGTTCCCTCGTGAGACTCATAAAATGTCACCGCGGTTGCCAGTATCGCGCGATTGACCGTTTAACGACCCCTCCTGGACTCTATAGCGTATTGTATCGTCTCGTATTGATTCAAACCGGTTATAAAAATATGAATTTAAATTGAGTTTTTCTTAATGTTTTTCTCTATTTTCATAAAAAATAAGGTCAAAATAAGCTGGATTGGTTAGATATAGATAGATATTTGTCAACCCCCAATACGATTATCTACAACACCAGGAAAACATTTTTATTTTACACCACGTCGTACTACCTGTTCAGGTTGTACGCATATGTACCAATTACACTAATTACTTAGGGATCAAGAAGGTTGAATTTAAATTAAGTGTTCTTGCGTTTGTGTTGAGGGAGATTGAAAAACAATTTCTGGAAAACCACCCTCAGTACACTAAACTGGGTTTCAAGCCCCAATCTCCCTGTCATCGGTAGTATAAGCTATTATGAGATTGACACCTTATACTATGCGGCCACCAAATCAGGTGGAACATCTTAATTTGACATGTACTTATGTGCCTAAAGAAATATTGTGGTGTTCATATAGGGTGTATTATCTTTAATTTTTAATTATATTAAGAGTTTGGCAGCTTAAACAACGTGAAAAGCTATGCGTACAACATCAAAATAAGAGAACATAGAGAGTGAGGCTTAGCTTGTGTATTCAGGGAAACTTTAGACTGTGGACACACGTTTTTATTTTCTTCTATATAAATGATGTCACCATCTCATAGATCAACCAAATATTGTGTTTGAGAATCTAATAGCTTGGCTTACGTCTTAGAATTCACTACCACTGAAACGTGTATTTCTAAAAACACGATAAAATAGCAGGCTGACACCTGGATTAGACTTGAGTACTAAAATGAAACTTAGGGTGTACTCTCTTCTGGTCTAATTTATTTTACATTTAAATATCTTGACGCCTTAAGCCCCGTGGTTACTAGTGGGTAGTTCCTAGGCCAAGACATATAGAAAGGTGAACCTTCACATGTACTTATGATTAGTGAATCTTCATGAGTGTATCTCAGGCGTATTAACAAATAATATGGTGAGCTGAATGTTTTGGAGCACGTGACTAACGTGAGGTATAACTTTGAACTCATTAATAAAAACATTTTAAACTTTATATAAGTAGCTAATTAGATTTTAAGAGGGTGCATATAATAACATATTGTCCAAATTTAAATCTTAAAGCTACATAGTGTCACAACAAAATGTACTCACACTTTGACTGCCCATAGCTCATAGGATTTTATTAGTTTTTATAGGTGCAACTTACGTGAAATAGTGTAGCACGTATGATTAATCTTTAAAGAAAGAAAATATGTCCTGGGGTGCTACTGGAAGTACGAAAACGTCAAGGAGGTACAAAGACAATTTAGAAGGGAGCTTCATAGAAATCCACTGACTCAATGCCCCATTACTCACATCAAAGACAAGTTTGAAGCAGATGGAACTGTTCATGGCGTTCATAAGGAACTTTCTGGAAAACCACGTACATCCCCCAGCTCCGCAAGAGAAGAAGAACAACTGCTAGAAAACTTCATTCGCTCCCCAAAGAAATCTCTATGACAAGCGGCTTGTGAGACAGGAATCTTAATATCGAGCATCCATCACGTTTTGAAGTGGGCCCATTTGAAAAGTTACATTCCAACATTAATCCACGCTCTCAATGAAGATGATCCTGACCGGAGAGTTGAATTTTTGGAATGGTACCTGGATGTGATGAAGATGTAGCGCTTCCTAATTTAATTGTCTGGAACGATGAAACCTCCTTTCTGTCAAATAGCTCAAGCAATCAACACAGTTGCACTTACTGATCTGCTAAAAATCAGAATTTTACTCTGGAACACCATGTGAACCTACCAGGGGTTACAGCGTGGCGTGGGATACCAGCACTGGGCATTCTAGGACCATTATTTTTCTGACCAAACTCTCACTCGCTGTATGAATCCGTTGGTCCACGCACCAAAGAGATGATTAAGATTTTTACTTTCATCAAGATGGAGCACTTCCTCACTACCATCATGATATAAGGGCCTATCTCGATGAAATTCTTCCAAACAGGTGGATTGGGTGAAGAGGGAGAGTAGAATTTCCTGCGCGTTCACCCGACCTCACACCAATGGAACATTATTTTTTTAATGTAGATACCTCAAAGATAAGGTTCACGGCTCAAAACCAGCAACATTCGATGTGTTGAAAGAGGAAATTGAAATACAATATCTATCAATTCAATTCCAAATGAAATGTTTCGAAACGTTTTTGAATCCATTGGCCCACGATAGGTCTATTAGCTGTGGATGGAAAATGGTAGTCATTAGATTGAACGTTTGCGGACATTCAGGGGAGACCTTACTTGTTTTCTTTCCTGGACTTATTAACTTATATTTCCTTAAATAACGATCTTTAACTTACATGGTTTAACTTTGTATTTATTTTAGTAAACATTGCATTTATTGTCATTCAAAGTGTGAGTATATTTTTTCGGAACATCCTCTATATTAATATTGACGAAATTTACATCATCACAACCGATTTGCGCAACTAAAAACTATGAAATAAAGAAAGTGGAAACATGGCATGAGCCTATGTACATAGGGTAATCTTAGTGTTGGCTATCACACTATATTGTGCGTCATACTGTTTGATAATTGTTGCAGGATACTTCCAAAGGTCCATTTAAATATTAAATTTTATATGATTATTTAGGGAAACGTAGGGAAACTAACGAATGTGAACCATGGACGTTTATTTTTATATTTAATATAAATTGCAATTCTGCGTGGCTCCATGCACGGATGGCTATAAAACCAATCTAAATAAAAAACGAACATTTTTCATATCTAGTAAGTGAAAACTGAAAGTGCAAAAATATAAGCTTTATCTTTCTTCTTTCTCCATTACAACACTGAATACTTTATTCACTTGATCTCCAGGTTGTGATGTAAAAAGGTTATCCAATACGGTTTGATATAATTATGTACTCTGTCCGATATATACACACATTTATGTATGTATATACATATACGTGATAATCTGAATTTCTCAACTATATTCTTTGCCTGTTTTCCATTCTAATATTGTTGATGGTAATTAAAAATTGTTCCTAAATATTTAATCTCATTAACCATGCGAGATAATATGTTGTTCACTGTAACCTCTAAGTTATCGTCTCCAAAAGGTGTTCTCTGTGTGATCATATACTTAGGGCCAGTTTCATAGTCAGATTTAGTACGCCTTAAGTGCGGCGCTATACTAAATACAAGACGTCACCTGCCTGAAATTGAATGGAATGGGTCAGTTTCATATGCGAAACTGGCCCATTCTATTTTGTTCTAGGTAGGTGTCGTCCTGTATTTAGTATAGCGCCGCACTTAAGGCGTACTACATCTGACTATGAAACTGGCCCTTAGTCTTTTCAGTGTTCAAACCTAAACTGTAATAATTAAATACAAATAATATTTGTATTATAATAACAATAATTAAGTTAAAAAATATATATATTTTTACTGTAAATGGCTGTTCCTATGAAAATTCTACTCCATATTTACTTTTGATAGCCTATTTGCATGCCTTCATTTTTATCCTTTACCAGAAATATATGATACTTTGTAACAAAATAAATCAATGAAATTTATTCATAAAAATAAAAACATTGTGCTATTAAAATATGCTATGACTATTTATTTATGTATTACTAGATTTAGTGATGGTGTGCTCCCTATTATCAATTAAAGGATAAAGAAGTTTAGGGGTAGTCATATATACTTACACGAGAGTTTTTCTTGATAAAAATAGCGCTGTACCGATGGATAGATTTTGCCATATAAAACATGCTTTCCATATCTAGAACTATAGAAACCAAAAATAATTTTAAACTATTATCTAGTATATAGGTCGCTTATGTAATCACCAGTATTTGTTTTCTAAAATAAAATAAAACAAAACTGGGGGATTACAATGAAAACTTTTTTCACACTCGTGTTCCATTTCCCAGGTGTTTTATTTATTTGAAAAAAAAAGTACAAAATGTTATTGTGGTTCGTCGACACACTTTAGTTTTATCCCACATCGGTTTGAATAGAGTAATAAAATTAATGTTCTGCCTGTGAGTGGGAGTTCTGCAAAGTGATTCAATTCTCGTCACTCGTCACATGGGTTGCGAATTTTTATATATATTTTTGTTCAGTAAACTTCAATATTCGGCAACACATTTTTAATGCATTGATATTTGTCGGTCATTGTTATGACAACAGGCATATCAATAAAATGTTAAGTGTCAGATTCATTTACAGTAATTTTCTAGTCTCTATTTTCACGACTCTTTGCTTGGATACATCATTAAAAGATGTGTTCTTCTTCATCATGATCATCATCATGAACAGCTTCCAGCCACTGGCTGGGTCTGTTTGAAACATAAACCTCTCCACCACCTCCTTTCCTCCAACACCTCTCTCCCGCCACCTTGGCCAAGTCCTCTCCTCTCTCCTCCACACTCCTCCTTACTCCCATCAGCCATCTGTCCCTTAGTCTTCCTCTAGGCCTCCTACCTCCACCTCAATTTCCAACATCCTCCTGTGCATGCTTTCTTTCTCCATTCTTCTCTCATGGCCATGTCACCTGAGTCGTGCCTTCCCTACCCTAACCTGGACTGGCTTTTCCCTAACCTTTCCTCTTACTCTCTCATTTCTCATCCTGTCAAATTTTGTCACACATATCCTGCTTCTCATAAATTTCATTTCACTCACCTTTATTCTGCTCTCATCCTGTACCTTCATTACACACCGCTGTGTTAAATATTTTAAAAGAAGTTGACATAGCAATTGTGCTTAGCCTAAGATAGTTATTAATTTGTCGTGGTATAAATATTACGATCGGTGTTTTATTATAAAAAAATAAGTTCTGCTAGGACTAGTAACAGTTTGGTAAGAAACTATGCAAAAGCAGTGGCCTATATATTTTATTTTAAGAACATTTTGATTTGGTAAGAAGAGTTATGATTATAAGTAAAAATTACAAAAATATATGTAAATACTTAGCAAATTACTGCTTCACAGTAATAATGCTAAAATGAACAAGACCATTGGGATGTGATATGATTGTAACTTATTTAAAATATATAGCCTCGGTATACCATTAGTAAATAGTTCTCTAAGTGACGAGATCGAAACTTTATTCTTTATACTGAATTGGTATTTCATACATAAATAAATTATTTGTATATTTATACACTGTATAGAAATTATATATACATATAAATTGAGTACAAACAGACATTACATTTTTTGTGACACCTGTAAATTGATTTAAAACTTAGCAAAATTAAAACAATTCTCCAATAAACTTAAACCAAAAAGGATTATGCAAAAAAAAAAAGAAGGTTTGTGGAGGTATTTTAATATTCTTTATAATTATTATTGTTAAATAAATCCCACCAAAATCATTTATATAAGAAACTTGTCAATTTATACAATACAAAAATACATACATATACTCAGCCTTGAAAAGAAGTTAGATATAAAAGTTCTATCTTGTATGTCTTTACAAGTAACTTTTTTCTTATTGTCTATCTAAGTGCACTAATCTTATTTTAAGTCTTTAATCAAAGTGTAGAGGAAAACTTTAAATAGCGACTTAAATCCAATTAGCGCCCTTAAACAGACAAGAAGTGACAAGAAATTTGGAAAGGCATTGCAAGCTTAATTTATCATTCTCTTACATCTCACTCCTTTTCGATGCTGAATAATTGAGGGATTAGCACGTTTTCTATGTACATGTTTTTAGAGGGATATCAACACTTTTTATGAAGATTAGGTAAATAATACGTTTATTTAAGTAGGTATAGTACCTTACTACTGTAGTAAATTAATGAGTGACTCTAATATAGCTTTTGAAATATGTCTTCTATTAAAATGTAAAAAACTGTTGTTGGAATCTACTTGTGAAGGCTGTGATAAAAAATAAAACTCTACATCTACTACCCTACACCGCCTCTCTTCCCCCACTTCAATTTTTAGGAAACAAGTTAAGATTTTGAAGAATTTTACAATTGGTTTATATCTTCCATGCCAAGTTTCAAGTTTATATGTTGTCTGGAATTATCCTTTAGAATTTAATGATTAGTGAGTCATGAGTCCCAAAATAAGCATATTTTAATTTCTCCAGCTCACGAGCCACTAAATCTAGAAACCTTCACTTTGTAAAGATTACTCGAATAGTTTTTCTTAACAGGATGTTAAATTTCTACGTTCCTTTCATTTTTTGGTGACGGGTTAGAGGGGTTGGGGTTAAACTTGGCCCTTCCCCTGTCCATTTTTGGGAACCATTTTTAAAAGTTTAAATTTCATATTTTATCCTTGCTTTATATCTCAGTTACTATCTCTATACAATTCTCCAAGTTTCTATGTTAACTGGAAGTACCCTTTAGGTTTTGATTATCAGTGAGTTAGTGAGTTTTGATGAAATCTCATTAAATGTTTCAGCTATAAGCTTCAAATTTTGTAATATGATTAAAATAGGTTGTCTTAACAGGGTATTAAATTCTCACGTTCCTCTTATTCTTCGGAGCCAAGTTAGAGAAGGGTAGATATAGCCCTTATGCCTCCTTCCATTTTTTAAAACCATGTTGAAAATTTTGGATTTCATCGTTTATCCTTGGTTTATATACCAAGTAGTACGGTGCCTCCATACTAATTTTCAAGTTTCTATGTCAAATATAAATACACCCTATCGTATATTTTGATGATCAGTGAGTGAGCCAGTGAATCTCAAAATAAGTGTTTTTTAAGTCCAGTATTTCACTAACCATCAAAGCTAAAAACTTCTACTTTGGAAAGATAACTAAAATAGTTGGTCTTAATACGGTGTTAAGCTATTACGTTCCTACAATTATTTATAGCTGAGGTATAGGGATTGTGGAAGGGGGGATAAACGTGGCTTAAGATATATTGTATTAAATATGTACTGAGTTTCTGGAGAATTTAGCTGGTGCACTATCGTGCACTTTGATTTATTAACACTTTGGCTAAGTTTGGCATTTCACCTTTTCTCACATTTATTATTATTATTTTAGCTTACATGCATTTGCGTGGAGGAAGAAAGTTTAATTATTCAGAGGTAAAAACCCTCAATAAACCCTATCGGTATTCAATATTTCATCTCTCCATGGACGATAGTCGAGTCTATTGCGATATTGATGACTTAGACCATTCGAACACAGAGGTGGATCTTGCTCACAGATAATCAGGCTACACAATAGTTTATATGTTTAATTATTTTTTCCCTTGTTTAAATTTCTAGTTCCTTCAACATTTTAATTTACGTAGTTTTATTCAATTCCTAGACTATGACCAGATTGATAGACAGCCCCTTTCCCATTTCCCATTCCTACGTTCTAAAATATAATTTCTGGTATTACATTTAATTTTAATTATCTTTCAGGGTAAGCTCCAATTTAATCCCCAAGCCAATAATTAAGTTTTGATCTACTAGCCACCTACATAATGTCTGACGACGTAATTCAATTCAGAGGTAAAGGTTTGAATCCTTTGTACTCGTCGAGAGTGTCGAGGCGTGGTTGAGTCTACGAAGCTCTTTCGAACCCTGATTATGGTGTATTCTCGTAAGCCGTGAGCAAGTGTATTTTCTAAAGCTGTTGTAAAACGAGGTCAGGTGTTGTTTAGTTTAATTGAAGTGTTAGTTTATCTTTGGTGTGAGTGTGGTTGTATTTCAGGTCTTTTATTTTGCACTGTGTCTTACCCGGTCTGATTATACCATGATGAAGTAATTACGTTAGTGGTTTTAGGAATTTGGGAGGTCATATATATAGGAAGTGTACACATATATACGTGGAGGGAGAGTGGAAAGCCATTTTAGAAAAGCCACCTTCAATACACCCAACTGGGATTCGAACCTCTAACTTCTCATTATCGGGAGTCTAGTATACTGTGAGAGGAGTGACCTAGACCATGTGGCCACCAAAGTAGGCTAGTGTTGGTGTTATTATAAGTTTTTGTGGTACTGTAGCACTGGTGTGTGTAGTGCTTGTGCTAGTGTGTTAGTGTTAGTGCTATTTATAGTGCTAGTGATAGTGTTAGCGTAATTTAAATATTATTGTAGTTTTAGTGTTAGTGCTAGTATAATTACAGTGGTGTGTTAGAAGTGACCACATTATTGTTATGAGTGGTTTTTATTTAACTTACCTGGCGCTTTAAAGATTGATGGTTAGGCCTATGCGTAAGATTTTACTGGTTTAAAAATTGAAAATATTTTATATTTGTCAATAACAAATATTAAAGAATATATATATTAAAGTTGAACTTTACCTTTGATATTGATGAATCTGGTTTTTTACTAGGTCCTGTTAGTCTTTTTAATTATTTTTCTGAAATAAGTTTCTCCTAGTTTACTTAATAATTATATAAATAAAGTGCAGTGTTCATAATACCTAATGTTAATATTGTCAATGATGAATCTCTCTTTTACTACAAATTCTTCTTAATCTTTTTAATTTTTTTAAATGTTTTTGTTTTCTTAATTTTTTACTATAATCATAATATATAATTACAAAATTCCAATCTAAATTATTCAATTAGCTTAATGCATTTAAACAAATTTTCAGGTCATTCGTATGTTTGAAATATCGGAATATTAAATCATTTTGTCTATGTAGGTATAGCGCAGTTTTGTTGCAGACTCACATTAATTCCTTATACAGTATTTAAGATGGAAAGGCGACTACAAATCTATCTTATTCAAATTGTCTACCAAAAGGAAAATATTAGTTTCTATTTTTCCCACAATCGAATTAAGTTTCACATTCCAAACCTCTACTGTGTTATTTCTTATATTACTTTGGTTACTAACTTTTTATAACTCTACCAACATCTTTTTGTTTTTCTAACCATTGGTTAATGAAATAGCTCAAAAAATTATTTTTGCTTATTAATGTTTGGATTATTTTTCATAATAATTAGCTGGGCGTCTCCAATTATATCCACTGGTAAATAGGGTAATATAGCGCACTGTTTATATATCTTTCTTACGTCATTTTTCCTGTACTCTGCAGTTAAGCCCAAGGATCTCCATAAATATTAGCCAAAATGAAACCCACATTCTGAAATGATATTAACTGGAAGGACTTTCCTCACGGATGACATGACAGATAGCTAAAAATCTTGTTTAATAATAAATTGAGACTATTTCGAGAACTATTCCTTGATCAAGTTTAAAATACTGACATTCGTGGACTCTGATTTATCTGGTAGCAGTAAAAAATAACAGTACAAAATGTCAGTCTCACTCTTTGTGATTTCTATATACACATGGATTATATAAGGTTAGGGAAACCTTTGGGACATACTTTAAACGTTGCGTCGGAAAACAAAAATGATGACCCTTTTATCAGTAATGATTAAACGTCTTTCCCAACAAATACCAGCATTCTTTTGTTTGACTCGACCGGTTTGTCAATAATGGGGAAGTTCGTCTTGTTTGGAAGCTGTCCGTCAAGAAAACTGACAGAAATACAATCGATTGAGTATTTGTCCATTCCCAATACACTTCTCCTGGCATGACACAACTTTCGTTTGATGCTGTCTTAGTTTGGTACTTGTGCTACAAATTTAAACCTCTGATCATACATATTTTCAAACTCCTTGTGGATTATTTTCACTGGAACCAAGACTTGTTACCTAACTATTTTCTTACAAATGAATAAGGCTTTCTTCACATATAATTCAGCCACATTTAGCACACACGAATGGTGTTGCATGACCTCAGTGACTACGTGGTCCACTTTGGTTATGAATACACCCTTGAACTTACTACTTTCCTCTTTGACATACAGATACATAATATGTGTAGCTATCCTCCTATGCACTTTGTATGCATACCCATCAATAATTTAATGATGACTTACCATTCCTCGTTGCTAGCAGCTAATGCTTTGACATCTCTGTAGTAACCCAAAAAAGGTAAACTTTTAAACGCTTATGATTACGCCAAATAAACAATAAAAACAAGATTAACATAAATACCTTTACTTTATAATACCCCTCTTTTATTGCTGCCAAGTACCGGGGGAGGAATAATTTGGGTGTTGGAAACCAACAATAGTGTATACTTTTAGTCTTATTGTAATAATAATAATAATAATAATAATAATAATAATAATAATAATAATAATAATAATAATAATAATAATAATTAGCACCGCGTATTACTACCCGTTCGGGTTATACGCTAGTCTTATTGTAGTTTTATTACGATTTAGTGAAGTTTTGTGTATATTTATTGTTGGTGTGGTTTTAGTTTGCTTATGATAAGTGCTATCGTAGTTTACAAGTTAGAGCAGTCTTAGATTTAGTGTTTTGTCACAGCTTGACACCTTTTGTTTTACTAAAAATGTGCAAATATGATGTAATCCAAACCTTTACAGTCATTTGTCTTAACGCAGCAGTCACACGTTTGCATAATAATATGTGTTATTATTGTTTAAACACAACTATGCCAACTAGCTAGGCCATTACTAGTAATTTATGGCAAACTTAGAGGGGGAAAGTCTATTTGACGGATGTATAGACCCAGAGTTTTGTCATATCATCTCAGGAAGGGGGATGACCAGAGAGTTGTATTAAGGGGTCCCTCTTCTAGTGTTTTTTATACTATAATACCTAGTCGATGATCTGTATGGAATAATATTCTAGGTGCGGGAGTCCCTGCATTACACGGGGGATGGTGGGACCCCAAAACCTCTCAAGAGACTAGCGACCTTCGAGTTGCTATGTATTCTAAGCGTTGTGAGCCTTCTCTATTGTTAAAGGCATAGCATCAAGGCTTGGCCAGAAATCGAACTTTAGTCTATTTAGACCATAACAGTAAGGGGGAACTCCTCCAATTACTCTAACCTAACTATTTCAAATACAACACACTATAGCTCATCTAGTTCCTACTAAATAAACAACTATACAGCACTCACACAATTATTTGACGCTCCTCAACCCAACCCACTAAGTCCAAACTGACAGATCAGACCAATTATTTGGAGGGTAGCAACATTTATGTTATTTGGTTACATAGTTACATTTTGGTTGTAAAATTCCCGTTTCAAGAAAAGTTCAGCGACATTAATTTTGACCAATAAATGGTGTCAAGGCGAGATTGAAGCTTTAGGGGTAAATTAAGGTTATACAATATGTTACTCAAGTCACCTTAAGTTTACAAATATATTATCACAAGACAATGAGCCCATTTGTTCCCAGATACCTGTAAAGTAAATATAAAAATTAAATAAAAATTGTAGGATTATGTAAGTGGCACTTCCCACAGCTCCAAATAAGGGATATACAGTTTCCAACACAAGGTTCTATCGCTGACATACAATTATATAGGTGATTTTTAACCACTCTTTTATTCTAAAACTAATCCATACTTATACTGATACTGTAAACTCAGACCTTATACCATGATACAAGATACAGGTAAGTTCATCCTGGAGCTTTTGACCATGACTCGTGAGGCCAGGGTTTGACCACTCACTGTGCGCAGTGAATAGCATTTCATTTTCTACTAATCTATAGCTCTTGTTTCCTCTCAAACAATATATTGGCTTTTTTAATTTATAGCTTACCTTTTTCATGCTGTTTCCTTGTACCTAGCTTATATTATTGTTTATATTGCTTACCGCTAACAAAAGATCTTTGACAATAATAAAACAGAGCAAAAATAAAATAAAATTGCCGGTGGGAATGTGGGCCAAAGCGTCTACCTCAAAAATCCTAGCTTTCCGGTATTGTGGAGGTCAGAGTTGAAATCTCAGCTATGTTAGGGAATTTTTCATGAACAGTTTTTCAGTCTCCTTCCACTTACACGAGGGTAAATTCCTTCAAACTCTATCTTACCTATACCTACATCTTTAATGTAAATATGCATATAGTCCTGAAGGGCAGCAAAATATGATACAAAAATAAAGTTAACTTAATAAACATATTTATAAATTTGATTCCACCCTTAAAACAATTCAAAGCTAGTATATTTTAAGAATATCGGCTCAGATAAAAAATTTAACTAATACTAACCAACCTAATCATGTTTTATTAATGTTTAATGTGTATTATAAACATCTACATATTCCTAATCTCCCCGTGAAAGTTAATGCTCCCAACCTCTAAAAGCCGAGTGTATATATGTGCAGACTTTCTCAAAGCTTTTCTCTAGTTTCCTGGAAAAGTTTATCCTTATCAGCAGAGCCACCACCTACAGTCTCTAATAAAACCTTCTCAAAGTTTAGAATAAACAACACATCAACACCATAGAAAAACACCCTCTTAATGAGCTTATTATAAACTCTACTATAAATGTAGAAGTCACATCAGTACGTCAACCTTTACACGTTATATCTCTCATTAACTTTTAGTCTTTTACAAAAATAAATAGGTATGAAGTTAAAATTTACTAGAAACTCACGCATGCGCATTAAAACGGAGCTTTACTGGGTAATGTTTTTTTTTAAGGAAGAGCCCGGGTTCTGGATGTGGCTAGTAGAGTTGACTTTCTGTTGTAACGGTAATTAACAAAGGCTTAAAAGTTTGGGAAACATTTAATGAAACAGGCAACGAAGAGGCCTCATTACTAAGAGTGGGTGAGTTTTTAAAGGCCAAATTGTGTAAGGACCCTCTATTTTCCTTCTCGTCCTTCCTTTTTTTTTTCTTTTTTTTAAATTTTGATGTGACTTTATTTTATACTGGAGATTAGGAAACGTTCAAAAATGCATCAATTGATTGTTAGATATAATTATATACATGGGGTAGATAAGATAATATAAGCATTTTTTTGGCACATATCTCATTAATTATCTGGGCTATCTAAAATAAATTATACTAAGGTACTGACCATGTCATACTATCCAGCGTGACACTAAGTAGATAATTACACTAATGGGTGGGCCACGCCTTACTACCCATCCTAACTACCCGTATTTAACTACACTAATGGGGTGTATCAGATCTCTCTGTTCATCTGGTAATTTACATTTAATCAATATAATGTGATGCTCCGCGTCTTACTAACAGCTATTATTTTAAATAATATACTTAATAATAAATGAGATATCATATATTCATAAATATTATTAAAAATTTTAGTTAAATTTAAATGGAAACTCTCGGTCTTTATGTGCTAGGACCCAATGCATCTTTCATGGGCCCTAAGCTTATTTTTATGCATATATTGTAATCATAAGAAAACGATTTGCTTAAATAATGATTAACGGAATGTACACATCATATAAGAAGATAATTTTTTACCAAATTTGGCGTCAAAATCTTAAAACTGGCCCCATATTCAAGAAGATCCACATCAACATAAATCTTTAGATATTTTAGAGAGATTTCCAAACTTTGAGGCTCAGAAACCAAACAAAATTTAAAGCAGAAACAATCACACCCTGTGTCTAAATATGTTTCAAAAGAATGTTGACATATAATTTAACTAATGTGAACGTTTTCAGCTAATACTACGTAGAGATAATATTGCTCAAAATCAAGTAAATATGTCAGCAACTAGTTATATTTAGCAATATAAAAACATACTATTAATCCGTGGCAGAGAATATTAAAACATTTCATCAACATATTATATTAATAATTTATTAGAATTTTTGAATGGATATATAAAGATTTTAAACTCTTCTGATGAATGAATTTAAAATATATTTCTTCTATCAATCAATTAAAAAAAAAGTTCAAATATATGTTGTTATTTTTATAAGACTTTTTTGTAGTCAGAGGCTTTGAATAATTAGTTCCAAAAAAAAAGAGTCAATAAAAACTTCAAGATAGAATGGGGGTTAGAATATTAACATTAAAATTTTAAAGCTTTTCGAGATTCTACTATACTACAGTACTTCTCAGATAATGAAACTACGCATTATTATATTTATGAAGCTAACTTAAAAGTTAGTAATAGTGCATAGCGTACAGTGTACAATTAATAATAAAATACAATGGATATAATGAAACTTTATGTGTAAGTCATATTTACACCAATCGTTATTTATTAATAGAAAAAAGCTTAACTTATTTTCATTATCATATAATATCTCTAAACATACTTAAATAAAGTGTTCATTAGAAAAAATAAATGGTACGGCACACCACACAGACTCTCTCTCTTTCTATAAACTCCTAAGATTTCTGAACGGAATAATGTACATTGTATCATCACCACTCCACATAAGAACACGCATAAAATAATATACAATGATATAGAATCAATGAGAAAAGAGGCGCATCTTTGTCCACCTAAGAGCATTTCAAACAGTTTAATGTCTTCCACAAGGGTCAACACTTCGTATTAAAATTTCGATTTCTGGTTAAAATTTTAACATTTTATAAGGTGTTGCAGATCTTCAAGTCATCGCATTGATATTTAATTATTCATTTATACATTTTGACCAATAAAAAATGTAAATATTGACTATTGAGTCTAAAATGGAGATAGA